>JAFIDM010083174.1:79372-97677 GCA_023159025.1 Thereuonema tuberculata | reverse complement strand
GAAAGTCACATCCATGCCAACGCCGGGATTTGAACCCATGCTCAGACATAAGCCGCCGGGCAGATCATCCCGTTGACCACAAGGCTGTGCCTGAACGGTTTCAGACAGAGGATGAGAACCTGTCACATTGCGCGCGATGATACAAGGTTGGAGCTAAATGCTGGTCATCAATGCTAAAATTTCCGTTCTTTTTTATGTGTTTTATATCTTTTTTTTCGCATTGACATCTTCTATATCCTGAAACAAATACCCTTCAGTTTACCTAAAGTATACCTAATAAATACCCGTGAACTATTAAATACAAATTGTTTTCAACGGGATAATGTCATTGCTAAAACTGCTTCTTCACTGCACTTTAAATTCTGAAAATAGCATTACATAGTATTCAATTTATATTAATTTAAAAACTATGAATAAAGAATGAACTTGAAAATTGAGTTACTAATTAAAAAAATTTAGCAAATAAATTCAATATTTATTAAACCATGGATAAACAACTGATTTTTTTTTTAATCAGCCCATTATACGAAAGAGATAAATAAAATACCTAAAGGTTTCTAGAGATTCAATAACAATGATATAGAGATATACAACAAATAGAAAAACAAAAGAAACGTAAATGAAGGAAAAACAAGTTGTTGTAGAGGCATTTCAGATCTACGGTTCCGAAGCAGAATAAGGGAAGGAGAAATTAATGGAGAAAATATTTTACGAGATAAAAAAACATAAAATGAAAGAAAAACAAATCTTAATACCAGAAATTTAAAAGGAAAAATAAGTCAAAAGAAAACAAAACAAAAACAAAACTATAATTTTTCTAAAGTCAGGATTTTTCTTCATTACGAAACAATAAAATATTAAAGCAGGAAAGAAGTGATTATATGCTGAAGAAAAGCTCATAAAGAGAAACAAGATTAGCCAGAAACAAATTTGAAACAAATGCTGCTAACGAAAACTATTTTTCTAAATGGATTAAGTTCATTGTTTAGAGGTTTCAGCTACAATTTTTCATAGTTTTATTTGTGTGTGTTTGTATGTTGAAGTGCTGAAGTTCGATAATTGTTTTAATTTCTGCATAATGTGTGATAGTGGGAATGATATTAAAAAGCCATTATACATTTCGTAGAAATAAGAATTACATTCTTTTAGTTTAGGAAAATATTACAAGTGCAGTATATGTTACAGTATTAGTAGAATAGAAAGAAGTGCTTAACTTAGAATTCTTTCCTGATCTTTGCAGAATACTTACATTGAGAGTTCAGCGAAGCAATCAGAACGATGAAAATCAGGAAACTCAATATTAGTACCATGATTTGATACAAATCTTCTCAATCAAACTAGAAGGAGAAGATGCATTCAAACTCTTTAAATTAAGTATATCAAAGCTCATTCTGTAGAGTAATTGAGAGAAAGTACTTAAAATAATAAACTATACATCTGTCTTTGAAAGGAAACTTTTAAATGTGAAAAGTTAAAAGTTGTGAACATTCCAAACATTCTAAAACCAGGATGTAACATTGGACCAGGTCAACCCAATAACTTCTTTCTGGGGACTATTTTCAAGAGACGTGTATTCGCTTTCACAAGAATAACTGCAGCCACAAGGCGGACACCGGAATGCTTCTGCTGTGGCACAACAATGGGCATGCACCAGTTTTCAGTACAAGCACCTCGTGACATTGAACGGCCTTTAGTGATCGTGCGATAATTCACGATATTATCAGGTAAAGTGATGCGTTCCGGTTGAAATTCAAGCCACCTGTGCCTGTGATTAACTTTATGTAAGGCAAAGGGCAGCAACATTTTTCTTTAATGAAGAATTAAGTTTTTCTATGAAACATGACAAAATGACTGCAATCTGTAACTGAAAGAAATTGAAGATAACGATGTGTGTTGAAAGGTTGTTCAAAATCCTGCCCTATTGACATCTAGAGGAGCGCTGAAAAAAATTGTTGAAATCGCTACAGCACAATACCTACAGCTAACTGTTAAGCGACCATTAGAATTTTCACCAAAAACCAGGTGAATTTTGAAAATTTATCAAAATTTTAACAGATATCGGCCTACATGAGCCGATGAACTATTTAGGACGCATTCTTAATATATGACCTCATTTTAGACGAATCCTTGAAGTAACAATAGACCCTTATATTACATTCTGGAAAATTTGAAAATACTTGAAAGTATTGTAAATAAATATAATTATTTTATGGTTATGCTCTCATAATCCACGTATTGTAAAATTAGAAGTTTTTGGGGCCTTTTATAATGAGAACTTTAGGTATTTCAATCGTATTATTTTCTTATTTTGTGTTCGTGTTGCATATATGAATCAATATCTCTTGATAACTTCAACATGATAAGTAGATTCAAATTACCTCCTATTAATATAATCTTCTAATAACTCAACATCAATCAATTGCAATGAGATACTAATAAAAAAAAGACATATATATATATATATATATATAGTTTTATACATAACTGGACGTATGAAAAACAGAAATATTCTATTAGCAATTTACGTTTTTTTTATTCACTAATATATATCATATTGAATTTTGAAATGAAACTTTCTATAGATATTACAAAAAAAGAAGACTCACAGTTGTTTCTTCTCGTGTTTCCAAATAATTCTGTTTAACTTATTACAGGAGATTCCTCGAAGCTCGAAAATTGCTGATTCTCAAATTACAGGAACAAGCAGAATTCCACAACTTTTTCCGAATACATTAAAATTGCAATTAAAGATCTAAAATCTTGAGAATATATTTGAGATTAATGGAGTTTGATTTCTTATAGTGTGTCATTAAAGCATAAACTAACTCAAAATATATGTTCAGCAAATTAGAAACAAATATAATTGGCTAAATATTAAATAAGCTTTTTATAAACTATTTAAAGTTACAGCAACAGATAATACTTACATTTTAAATATTAAAATGTTTTTTAATTGCTCAACCTGCTATCAGAAGTTTTGTGGTATGAATATTAAATTTTAATATTGACTTTTAGTAAAATTTAATTAGTTGGAGTGAAAAGGAAAAATTAATTTATTTTTAATTGTTTGCTTGAAAAGAAATTTAAGTAATAAGATATTTTTTTATTAATGAAATAAATATTAGTTAATGACGTCATTATGCAAATGAGATGATGACGTAATCTCAAGTGAGAGAAGTGAGTCAGGTGTCTGAGTGAGAAGTAAACTAGAATTTGACCGGGAAGGTTGAATGGGAAAACCGTCCTTAATGGGTGTTAAATTATGGTTACCCGTTGGAGTGGAAATAACCCTGGAATTACTATGGAACGGCTGATACAGAAATAGAACTATGAGTAAGTTTTCTACTTGAAGATTATTATAATATTTGAGCAAGCATTATCAAAGCTAAAAGTAAAATTAATCCATTGAATCGAGAAGATTCGGAGAACTATTATTGTAACACGTATAAGTAAGAGTATTTGTTTTGGAAGATTTCATTCTGAAAGAAGGTGAAGCCAAATAGAAGAGACTGAGAAAACTTGCGTTATTTAATTCCAGTTACAACGATAAATTCTGAAATAGGATAAATCGAAGTTAAGAATAAATCGAAGTTAAGAATAACTATTGATACTTTGAATCCAGAAATTATAAAGAATAATTAAAAGTGATTCGATTCTAATAATTGAATAGGACCATTCAATTCCTGACAGTAAGGGGAGAACTTTCCACATTCACAGTTGACGATTCCAAGACGAATTACGGCAATGAAGAAAATATATTATTCATTAAGGAGGAATTAATATTACTGGAAGAACTATTATTTGAAATGGAATTCAGGAAAGGAGAAGTAACATTAATCATTAAGGAAGAATTAACGATTTCCGGAAGACGAATTAGTTCAAGTGGGAATATATAAACTAACTGAAGGAAGTTAATAAAAAAACTGAAACAATTCAGACGAATTATTCATGGAAAGCAGGATGAACTTTTAATAATTAAAGAAGTCGTGAGGATACTAAAACCTAGAACAGGTTAACGTTGAAAAGAAGAGTGAGCTGTCGTATAAGAAGACAACCATTCGAAGTGCCCTAATCGGAAGAAGAGGAAATAGAAGGAAAGTGCAAAGAAGACATCTTTAATCAAAGTATCCGTGTTAAGTGAATTTAGTGAAAAATAAAGTACCTTATATTTCATAAAGTGAAGTAAGCATTAATAATGAAAGCTTCAAGAGTTTGAAGTTGTGTAAGTTAAATAGTGCGTTTGTGTTAAGGAAGTAAGCTGATCTTTTCGAGCAGAAAGGATTGGAAGACATCAATACGTGAGTACATTTATTATTTATTATTAGAAATAGGATATAAAGAAGATATCTAACCTAAGGAAGAGAATTAATAATAATTTATAATATCAAGTGATATAGCATACAGTTGCATATATTAAAATGATTAAGGAGAGATATGGAAAGGTATTTTGATAGATAGATGAAATACTAGAAAGTTAGTAATATTCACATAGGTGAAAAACCAAGCAAGGATAAACAGATTTAGAATTAATAACTCACTATTACATACAAGTGATATAAAAGATTAGATTGTTAGAAAATAATACTAGAGTAAAATTCACATTAGGAAGAAGCCATTTAATAATTAAAATGATTTTATTTTGGAAAAGGTTAAATATATATTTGTTATATAAAATGTATATGAATTGATATCATTGCATAGGATTGAGAATGGTTTATTATGAATAGAAAGAATTCCTTTATAAGAAAGAGTTTGTTTCAATTGTAATTTATAGAACGAATTGATTTCTAGTAATAATTTAATATTGAAATTTATATTATTGAAGTAAACAATTATTTGTTTTAGTTGATGTTAAAGGTAATAAGATTACAACTCTGTAAAGATGTATTGAATATAATTCAATTAAAGTTTTGTTTGATTTTTTATGCATATTGGCATTCAGTGTAATTATCGCAACTCTCTGCTAGAGACAGTAGAATTTCTGATAAAGTACCCATATTTGAAAAATATCGGCATCATTTTGAAATTAGTTTTGTTACAGATTTAACTCACTAATTTAATTACTCAGAAATTTTTATTAAGTTTTATTCAGTTTTATACTCCGTTGTTTATTTTTATTTGTTTGTAGATATAGTACACATTAAAAAAATATTTTTATTATTATTATTCAAACTGAACATATTTTGTCTTTGATTGTTTGGTTGACTGTTTGTAGGCGCCTCACTCTGAAATGGCTTACCGGTATTTCGGGGATTTGGTACAATAATTTATTTATGGTCTAACTTCAAAAATGTCTGAATACCCACTTTCGGTTTTCATTTGGGTTTCGTGGTAGACAATCCGCAATGGACAGGTTGTCTTGGCTTCTGCGGTTTCCCCAACTTTACTTCCATTATTGTTTCTCATCATTTCATCCATTTGTTTTTCTTTCCTTGGGGATAGCACAATTCACCTAAGGTCTGACTGCTCAGCTTCCCAGTCACTTAAATACACCACTCAAGACATAATATAATATAACAATATGACAAAAAAATAACCTAACCTAACAGAACATAACATTATAATATAACAGCATTTTATAACAAGACAACGTTACATAACGAGACAAAATACAGTCGGATCTCTATTTAAGGAACCTCTATTTTGTGAATTTCTCTATTTTGCGAACTTTTCTTTAGAACCAAGAACATTTTGATAATTTCTTCGTAAAATAACCTCCAAATAGCGAAGTGCATGTTCTATTTAACGAACTTTTTCGAGGATTTAGGTGAGAGAAAAAAAAGAAATTAACGATGATGTGCTCATTGATGATTTTTTTTCATTTGATTTTGAAGTTGAGACCTCGGAAACACTAACTGAATCGGATAGTTTGGACTGTGTGAAAAATAAAAACAATATAGCAATGAATTGCAATGACGATGAAGATGATGAAAATGGAAATGATCATGATGAAGAAATCAAAAAAAACCTTCATATGATGAAATGCTAAAATCATTTGAAACAATCCGATACGGAATATAATTTGAAGAAAATACTGAAGGGGCTTTTGGTGCAAAGATGTGAGACGTACTATCAGCGAAAACACTTTTTCAAAAAAATAAAAAAAAAGAAGACAAAACTAACAGACTTTATTAGTAAATTTAAGTACGCATGTGGTAATGTGTGCTTTATGTCATTCATTACTTTTTTTAATAATATTTATTGTTTATGTAATTTAAATCTGTTTCATGTAGTTTAAAGTAATTTTAAAAGGTGAATCTCTATTTAATGAATTTTCCATATAACGAACTTTTTTTCGGGATTTACCGACTTCGTTAAATAGAACTTGACGTAACAGAACATATTCCCAAATAAAATTTTCAATTTGTGCCATCTTGTCATATTACAGTTTATTTTATTCTTTTTTTTATTTTTGCTTAATGCATTCAGTACGAACCATTAAGTTTGCTGAATTAATCAACATTTAAATACATCCCGAATAGTTCTATATACAGTTCACTGAAGAAAATTTCTGATATCACTAATAGAATAAATTCCTCGCGCCGTTACATCACGAGGTAATTTCGAATTAATATTCTATTAATGTCCGCTTACAATATTTTAATTCTACATTAACTGTTATTTCATATAATTCCTTCGATTATTTATGTAGTCAATCTCTTGAATAAACTATGCATATGTTTAACATTCGATTCCGAACTTTTAACGTTCCATTAACTGAATCTGTGTATTACAAAAGACGTTGATATCACAAAAGACAGTCCTTGAATTCTTGACTGAAATCTCCGATTCAAACTGACGACTCAATCGAAAATAATAAATAAAGTTTCTACTCACAATACTGTAAAACGCTTGTAGACACTAAAGTGATAAATACCACGGTCCTCGTCAATGGCGGTTTCATACTGATATGTACAAGTCTTCACTTTCGGATAGGCTCCTGTATGATTCTCCTTGTCTATTACGTTGAGGCGTGGTATACTTTGCTTTATCCAGTATGACGTTCGATTATGAATTATGAACGTCCTTCCTTATTGCCATCCATTTCTTGTGGATTAACCCGCTATCATATCGATGGAGGCCACAAAAAAAACTAAACTCCTTTATCTTTACATCTAAATAAGAAAGTGTATTTTCAATAGTTTGTTTATCGTTGCTATATCAAGTGTGCATGTAAGTTCGATGTTTGCTTGTTCTAAGTAACAATAATCTTTATCACACACTGATATTCTTGGATCATTGCGTATCTATTAATAACCGATAATGATGATCAATTTTTCTCAAGCAAACACCTCATTTTATTACTTTTTGTACGGAAGAATAACCTAACTTAACGGAAAAAACCCGTGTCTATCTCCCGACAGATTAATGGAGGTGTCATCTTATTAACCTTTACTCCAGCAGAGAATACTTGTTGCAACTAGCTATTAAAACTTTCGTGTGAAAACTAAAGTGTGCAAAATAAACAAACTAAGATAGACCTTTAAAACAAATAGACATATATTCTGTTCAAAGGTACATTTACAAATATATCTAGATCCAAATTCACTTGTGTGAATTTACGACTTGTAAATCACAGCTTTCTGAATTATCCCTTTATAAAGCTTGATAACTCTCTATATGGATCAAATAACGACAAGACTCTTTACTTAATCTTTAATTACTGTTGTTTTAAAGACTTGAATCTCTAACGTTACACAACAATCATCACTGCTTCGCGTTAAGCAATTTATCTTTTTATTATACAACGATTGTTGCTATGTTCACTTCTCTTTTATTTTTGGATTATTTCGGATTGCATTTATTTGCCTTAGAATTGTCCTTCGTTTGAATTTAGTCCAGAAATAGTTCACGTAAGTATTTCCTACTTCAAACTTACAAAACTCCCTTCCAATTCAAGGCGAGTCAATCAATAAAAAATAATTCAACTTTAGTCACTGGTGTCAATTACTTTTAGGCTCCTAACTAAATCCTTCAATCTAGTTTGGCTTACAGCCTTTGTTAAGAAGTCTGCCCCGTTTTCTTCGCTGCACACATACTGAAGGTTAATGTCCTTTCTCTCTACATAATCTTGAATAATGTAGTACTTCAGCTTTATGTGTTTACTGCGTGTGGTCTGAAACTTGTTTTCAATTAACTTGAGTGTGGGTTGATTATCACAGAACAACGTCACACTTTCCTTTGACAGCTTTGTAAAATGCAACTCGGATAGCGTTCTTTTGATACTAATTATTTCTCTCGCGCATTCACTACAAGAAATAAGCTCACTTTCCTGGGTGTTCTTGGCCACTATGCTTTGCTTTTTACACTTCCAAGATATCAAGCTGTTACCCAAGTAAATTACGCTTCCTGATGTTGATTTCCCTTTTGATCTGTCTTCGAAACTTGCATCTGAGTATGCTTTGATCCTATCTTCTCCCTTCGAAAACATCAACTTATAGTTCTCGCTACCACGGAGATAACGCAGGATCCTCTTGGCATTCTGCATATCGTTGATTGTCGGGGAATTGAGGACCTCCTAACACCGATTTACTGCATAGGTGATATCGGGTCGGCTCCCGTTGCTTAGGTAATTGAGGCTGCCTATTATGCTCCCATATTTAAGGTGATCTTCCTTCCCTAATTTTTCATTCTTGTCATGCTTTTGTTGACTCTGACCTGATCCTTCTACCATAGGTGTACTCATGGGTTTACAGTCGCTCATCTGGAACTTATTGAGTAGATCTTGGACGAATTGTCTCTGTGTGATATTAATTTTTCCTTGATCTGTATCATACTTGATCTCCATGCCTAAGTACTCTTTGACTACACCCAAATCCTTGATGTTGAACAAAGTATCTAAGGTTTCTTTAATCTTCTCAATGATGGCATTTGATCTTCCCATAATAAGGATGTCATCGACATAAAATAACAAGATATACTTATCCTTTTCTTCATTCGGATATATGAAAATGCACGGTTCTGATCTGGTTACTATAAATCCATTTTTGATTAGCTTGTCCCGCATCGTCTCGTACCAATTCCGGCCTGCCTGAAGTCCGTAGATGGATTTCATTAGCTTAAGTCCATTACACTTAGGATCTTTCAGGAATACCCCTTCTGGCACTTCTATATATATATCATGGTCAATTTGGCCGTTCAAAGAAGCTTCTTTTACATCACACTGATGTATGTAATAACCCTTTTGAACCGCGAGAGCTAAAAATATACGGATTATGGTCATGCTTGGTGTAGGTGAGTATGTGTTACTGTAATTCACTCCCTTCCTTTGCATAAATCCGTTAATCACCAGACGTGCTTTGTACTTTATAATCTTGCCTTTACAATCTTTCTTTATACGAAATATCGATTTTGAGGATAATGGATTAGCATAATCAGGGATTTCTGATTCTATTCAAGAATCATGTTGTTCTATGTTTACTAGTTCTTCTTTGATAGCTTTAACCATTTTGGTCCACTTCTCCCGTGAATGGCCTCCGAATAATTCGAAAGTACACTTTCGCATTCTTGTACGTTTAAACTTGTTTTCGGGTTCAACTGTACTTGTCTACTACGTAGCCTGAAGTAGTTGTTCTGATCTTTCTCTTGTGACTTCTCTTCATCTGACTTCGTCAGCTGCATTATGATCGGATTCTACTTCTGATAGACTGGAACTGTCTGTGTCAGGTGCATCATTTAACGCTTCTCCGTTGTTCGATGCTTCTTCACCCTCCGAAGAACTCGTGTCAGAATCGTCGACTCTCTTCGTCAACGACTCTCTTCGTCCAGACCGTAGGCTTCGCCTATTCCGTCCTTCACTCTTTTGAGTAGATCGCTACCTCTGCGATTTTCATTTACCTGAACGTTCCGCGTTTCCACAATCTTATCATCATCAACATTATATACAATGTATCCTCTTGTGGATGTTGAATAGCCCAAAAAAATGCCCTGTTGTACTCTTCAGTTGAATTTGCTCTTTACTTTAATCTTCGGTTTCTTCAAGTAGGCTAAGCTCCCAAAGTTCTCCATGTGCTTTACACTTGGGACTTCCTTATTTTCATACCATCGTGATATTGGTATCTCGAAATTTGTGCTCTGATGTGGAGATCTGTTCAGAATATAATTAGCGCATCTGATTGCGTAAGTCCAGAATTTTATAGGCAGATCTGCATCGATAAGGATGGCTCTTGCTATCTCCAATAATGATCTGTTAAATATCTCTGCAATGCCGTTCTGTTGAGGCTGATATGCAGACGAATGCTAAAACTTGATCCCCTTCTCTTTAATGAAATTTGTCACATCCTGGTTGATATATTCTGACGCTTGGTCCGGGAGTATATGTTTTATCTTCTGTCCATTGGACCTTTCTGCGTTAGCTGTGAATGACTTAATCTTCTCAAATACTGCGTCTTTGCTTTCTATGATGTCCACAAAGCTACGGCGAGTATAATCATCGATGAAGGTCAATACGTAAGCTTTCTTCCCATTCGATGTCTCCATAGGGCCGCATAGATCCGTGTATAAATACTCCAGAGGATGAGTTGATCTTAAACTTCTTATTTTCTTGTGACTGATGTTGGTCATTTTACCCTTCTTGCAACTGTCGCAAAAAGTGTCCTTTCCCTCTTTAGGTATGGTGACATTTTCTAGACCTTTTAGACAACCTTTAGTCTGAATGATCTTCATTTTCTTCGGGGAGATATGCCCCAGCCTGGCATGCCATAAGAAATACTCATCATGTTTCGTTTCGTTGAAGTAGCACTTTGATCTAACTTCAGTAGGAAAACAATTTACTTCGTACAAGTTGTTTTTCCTTTCGCCTATCAGGAAGATATTCCCATATGGGTCTTTTACCATGTGCTTATCATTCCTAATATATTGATCGCAACCTTTCGCATCGAGTGTTCCCGCAGATATCAAATTGACTGGTATTTTCGGTACGTAGAAAGTATTAGTCAATTCTCTCACTTGAGGTCGTCCTTTCAATAGATTAACTTTAAAATGAAGAATCCCTTTGCCTATTGCCTCTACTGGTTCATCTGGAACACTATAAATCAATATAGGTCTTTCAAGTTCCTCGTAAGACTCAAACCATCGCTTCTCATTACAAATGTGACTGCTACAAGCACTGTCTATAAGCCATGTTGATTTCTTATGAGTTTCTTTCTGTTCTCTATACATCACGACTATTCCGGAAAAATGTTTTTCCACCTTATGTTCTTCCGGGTTCCGTTTGGTACTATGATCTTCTGATTTCTTTTTCTTTTTACAATTTCTCGCTATATGCCCTTTCTTGCCGCAATTGAAGCAGGTTCTAAAGTCTTTCTTGGCTTTTTCCGTTGGCTTTGGTAGTGCTTTAAGCTATGCCTTGAAGCTTTCATCCCGACCAGTTTCTCGTTTTATGTTGCTGTGTTTTCTATTGTACTCCTTCAAAATGCTCTCGATAACCTTTTCAGAATTATAGTTATCACTTTCATGTTTCGACATAATGTTCTGAGCACATGAGTTATACTCTTTAGGGAGGCCTGACAGCAGCAACCAGCTAACTTCGTGATCAGGTACACATCCACCCTTAGAAGTTATTTCCTTTGCGAGAAGTTTAACCTTCAAAAGATGTTCCGGCAAGTTAACATCAGATTGCAATTTCGTCATAGTAAAAAGATCTCGCTTGAGATCGGTTACTTTCAGATGATCGACCACGTTGTACTTTTTCTCAATTTCCATCAACAATTGGTGCGGATCATCAATGTCCTGAATTAGCATACGATAATTATCTTCTACGGATTCAGTAATCCTTCGTAGCGCCTTTTGTGCCTTATTCAGAAGCTTGTATTTAATTGGTGCATCATCCATAGTTTTGTTGTCACTTAATGGTGTGCTTGCAATATCCCACAGTCCATCATGTTGTAGGTGAGACTTAATACGCATTCTCCATCTTGCATAATTTGCACCGTCAAACTAGAGGATAATGCCAGCCATCTTCTCAATGACAAATCTTAGTTTCACGGTACAATAGCGTTGCTATACGATATAATCTTTTTCTACGATGCGCAGTGGAATCGTCCCTGGGACCATAGCCTTCTCTGTACGGAAGAATAACCTAACTTAACGGAAAAAACCCGTTTCTATCTCCCGACAGATTGATGGAGGTATCATCTTATTAACCTTTACTCCAGCAGAGAATACTTGTTGCAACTAGCTATTAAAACTTTCGTGTGAAAAATAAAGTGTGCAAAATAAACAAACTAAGATAGATCTTTAAAACAAATAGACATATATTCTGTTCAAAGGTACATTTACAAATATATCCAGACCCAAATTCACTTGTATGAATTTACGACTTGTAAATCACAGCTTTCTGAATTATCCCGTTATAAACCTTGATAACTCTCTATATGAATCAAATAACGAAAAGTCTCTTTACTTAATCTTTAATTACTGTTGTTTTAAAGACTTGAATCTGTAACGTTACACTTCTTAGTTGTATTTGCTAAACTCTCATTCGTGGAAGAACTTGTGATGGTAATTGTAATCATGTCTTTTGGACCGTCCGTGTTAGATAAAATCAAATGTTTACTTACAAATGCTGACGTTGTATTATCTTCGGTCTAATCTTTCAATATCCAGTTACTTATTTGGATGAACGAGTTTGTCTTCGGATTCTTCAATCCTTGAGTCCTTTGGAACATTGAATCGCGTGTCGGATTATCTCTTAAATCCTTTTCGCCGAATCAAACTTTAAATCTGCACTTCTATACATATCGGGCGTGATTATATATTACTTTTGGCAGGAACTAGAAATGTTAACTTAAAGCAATTTCTAGTTTCTTTTAACGAAAACACTTATGAATACATCTTTGTTTACTCATCGAATCTCCATTCTCTTCCGTCGTCGTTGGAATCCATTCATTACAACAATACAACTCGAGTTCACTGTTACAACAATCATCACTGCTTCGGGTTAAGCACATCATCTTTTTATTACGAAACGATTGTTGCTATGTTCAGTTCTCTTTTATTTTTGGATTATTTCGGATTGCATTTACTTGCCTTATAATTGTCCTTCGTTTGAATTTAGTCCAGAAATAGTTCACGTATGTATTTCCTACTTCAAACTTACACTTTTCACTTTATATCTAAACGTCAAAACAACAACAATGAATGACTCCAAAAAAATCGCAAGTTGATTTTCTCATGCCTTCTTATTTCTCATTTGATTGATTAAAGTTCACTAAATCAAATAAATAAATAATATTTTATTTTCATATATGTGAAAACCCTTCAATCTCCCTCCTCAACTTGTATTTTTTTTCTGTTTTATCTTTTATTAATTTTTCTTCTGATCGGAATCCATTTTCTATTTATAAACGTTACGCCACACATTTTCATATTCACTGTTCAAGGTTAAGATATTTTTGGAATCTCATTTGATTGCTTGCTGATAACCGTTTTGCGAATCCGTCCGCTACGTTTTTATCTGTTGTGATGTAAATCAGATCTGTCTTTACTTTCTACATCCGTCTTTCCCAACGTGGGGCCCGTGCCCCACAGAGGGGCAATTGGAAAATGAATATTTTTTTTTTGGATGTGAAAGTTAAAAAAGTGTTTTTTTTTTTTTATTTTTGGTTGTAAAAGTTATTTGGTGGGGCATAACATACTTCAGATACTTTAGGTGGGGCATAGAACAAAAAAGGTTGGGAAACACTGTTCTACATAGTCTTTGATTGCGTGATATTTATTCGCTCGTGTTTACTCTTAGTCTCGTTGTACATATCCTTCACCATGCGATTCGTTGGCTGATTGTCGCAGCAGATTAGGGTACAGCTCTTTGCAATATCTTCGAATTCCAATTCTTCAAGTAAGTTTTTACAACTCATTATATTCTTCGCGCATTCGCAGCAAGCGATTAGCTCCGCTTCTTGTATTGAATGTGCCACAAGTGTCTGTTTTTTGCTTGACCGTCATCATAATTTCTTAAATCAATAATGGGTCATAGTCTTTTGTTTGGTGTCCGCTATTCTTCAGCAAATCGCCTCCACGATGATTTTCGTTGAAGTTAATTTTTCTTGTTTTTATGATTTTGTTGTTGTTAATAGGATATACAAAGTATCCCCTCGTTAAGACTGAGTAGCCTAGTAAAATTCCCTTGATCGCTCTTTCCAAAAATTTATTTCTCAATTGATATTTGGGCATTTACACATATGCGACTTTTCCAAATCGTTTCAGGTGTTTGATCGATGGTGCATACTTGTATCCAAACCATCTGCTTAGTGGTATTTCAGCATCAGTGCTTCTATGCGGAGTCCGGTTCATTGTGTAATTTGCACATAAAACTGCGTATGGCCAAAATAGTATCGGAAGTTTGAAGTCTATCATAATAGTCCTAGCTCTTTCCAGGAGGGAACGATTGAATCTCTCTGCCAGACCATTTTGTTGTGATTGATGAGATGATGAGCAGTGCCTTTGAATTCCTTTCTCCCTCACAAACCTTTTAACTGTCGAATTCAAGAATTCTGTGCCTTGATCGCTCACAATGGGTTTAATCTGGAATCCACTAGACCTTTCTGCATAGTTAATGAAATTAATTAATTTCTCCCCAACTTCCTCCCCAACTATTCATTAAGTATAAGAAACTTCTTCTGCTGAAATCTTCTATGAAAGTCAGGATATGCGACAAGTTGTCTGGGTTGTTTATGTTCATGGTTCCACACAAATCTGTGTGAATCAACTCTAAAGGTTGTGACGTTCTAATAGAATCTAACTTCTTATGTTGAATATTCGCCATTTTACCTCTTGACAGCAAAGAAGAATTTTTGGATCATTCGGTAAATGAAGTTTTCCTATGCCTCTCAATAGATTATTTTCTTAATAATTTGTAGCTTCTTTATCGAAGCGTGTGTTAGTCGATCATGCTATAATCGTATTTGGTCATGTTGAGATTCATTAAAAAACGTGTCAACACATTGCGAACTGCCACTTCCCGACACACGATATAAGTTATTTTCATTTTTGCCGACCATGCAAAGACCTTCCGGCTCTTTATAAACCAACTATTAGTTTGTTTGTGTTTCCGGCTTATATCCTGCTGATGCTAATTCTTTCGCCGAAATTAGATCCACCCGCATCTTGGGTACATGATAGGCAATATTCAAGCTTACAACTTTAAATTCACCATTTGATATTTGAGTTCTAAATTCCGCTGTGTCTCGTCCTATGGCTTGTGCAGAAGTGTTGTTTGTTCTTTCAATCGTTCATAACTGTTGGGAAATTCCCTCCGAGTACAGATGTGGTTGCTGCTCCCACAATCTATATCTATATAACCATATTTCTTTTCGGTTTTATTAATTTGCTTGTTTCCAAAAAGGCTGATCATTCCACAGAATGACTTACTTCCAGTTGTGAATTTTTGATCTACTGATTTCTTGTTCTCATTGGATTTCATTCTACTTTTAAAAAGCCTAGCTATATTTATGGTCTTTCCACAACGAAAGCATTTTCTACTGGGATGATTCTTGTTCGTTGTATCATCAATGACCTTTTTCTAGCATCTGGTATCGTGATTAGGTTTAATATTATGGCATTCTTTTGTCAATTTCACATCCTGTGAATCTGAACTCTGATTCCTTTTATATTCCTGTCTGATAGTACTTATAATTAACTCGGAATTGAAGTTGTCTTGCTTCTGGAGTGTCAGAAGACTTTGTCTGCCGGGCCTGTAATCTTTAGGGAGACCAGATAAAAATATCCAACAGAATTCTGCGTCTGTTATTTGCCCACCACTTTTATCTATTTCATTAATTAGTAGTTTCAGTGCCGCTATTTTCTTGAGAATATCGTCATTGTTAGACATCTTACAGTTGATATATACTTCCCTTTTCAGGTCTGTTACTTTAAGGAGATCTATCGCATTGAATTTTTCCTCAAGTTCGTTCAAGAGTTTCTGAGGATCTTCCATTTCTGTTACTATGTTATTCTGTTATTATGCGGGTCATAATAATCCCAGTCGCTCTCTCCATTTTCATCAATAATTACCGTCGTTTTTCAACGTCCGGAATTTCAGTTATTTCAGATATTGGACTACTAGCCAAATTCTAGAGTCCCTCTCTTTGGAATGAAGTACGAATGGACATTTTCCATTTTAAATAGCTGTCACCGCTAAATGACAACATATTGCTAGCCATGATAATCTTTACTTGATGTAACTACACACAATTGTAAACTCAAGTGCTTTCACATTCATTAAACAATATAGTTATACGTCCCTATTGCGCAGTGGATGCATACTGAGCCCATAATAATTGTTGAAAAGTTATTATTATTTATCAACTATGTACTTATATCCTATTCAGCAGAGAAAGAATCTCTGAAAAAACTTTCATTTTATCGAATATAATTTCTTTTGTCTATGAGCAATAGTCCTATCACAAACGACTAATAACAAAGTTCAAACTTGTTTGTTTTTCTAAAGCGTATAACTTATTTATAATGAAGATAACAAGACTCGTGAATTCTCTAAAGCAAATTTAATCACACAGATATGAGTAGCACTAACAAAATGAATAATTCAATAGTTTCATTCAATAGTCAATAGAAATTGAAACCTAAACACTTCTCAAGTAATTCAATTTTAAGTTCACTGAAAATATCGTTCTTTCAGCATGGAAAAATGTTCTTTGCACGGACCCATTAAGTTTGCTGAATTAATCAACATTTAAACACTTCCCGAATAGTTCTATATATATAGTTCACTGAAGAAAATTTCTTCTATCACTAATAGAATAAATTTCTCGCGCCGTTACATCACGAGGTAAATTCGCATTAATATTCTATTAATATCCGCTTACAATGTTTTAATTCTACATTAAATGTTATTTCATTTAATTCCTTCGATTATTTATGGAGTCAATCTCTTGAATGAACTATGAATACGTTTAACATTCGATTCCGAACTTTTAATGTTCCATTAACTGAATCTGCGTATTAACGTTGATATCACAAAAGACTGTCCTTGAATTCTTGACTGAAATCTCCGATTCAAACTGACGACTCAATTGAAAATAATAAATAAAGTTTCTACTCACAATACTGTAGAACGCTTGTAGACACAAAAGTAATAAACCTTGTCAATGGCGGTACCATACCGATACGTACAAGTCTTCACATTCAGATAGGCTGCTGCATGATTCTCCTTGTCCATTACGTTGAGGCGTGGTATACTTTGCTTTATCCAGTATGACGTTCCATTATGAATTATGAACGTCCTTCCTTATTGCCATCCTTTTCTTGTGGATTAACCCGCTATCATATCGATGGAGGCCACAAAAAAACTAACTCCTTTATCTTTACATCTAAAGCGGAAAGTATATCATTAACAGTTTGGTTTTCGTTTATATCAAACGTGAACGTAACTTCGATACTTACTTATTCTTGTAAACAATGATTTTCATCACACACTGATATTCTTGCATTACTGCATATCTATTATTAACCTGATAATGCGGAACAATTTCTACCGTGCAAACATCTCATTTTATTACATTTCACTTTATATCTAAATGTCAAAACAAAAACAACGAATGACACCAAAAAAAATCGCAAGTTGATTTTCTCACGCCTTATTATTTCACATTTGATTTGACTAAAGTTCACTAAGTGAAATAAATAAATAATATTTTATTTCACTATATGTGAAAACCTTTCAGTTCATAACTGCTAGGAATGATTTCAGATTATATACTGATAAGCCAATTGACATTTCTGATTCATTTTGATAAGATTGCATTGGCAAACTCATTTTGTTGTTAATGCAATAAAATCATAATAATAATAATACGTAGACTTGGTAGAATGCAGTCAAATTACTCTATAAAGAAGATCATAGTTTAGAAGGAATCAGTTTGAATAGTTCCAGATATCTTGTGGTGGCTAAAGTGCTTAAAGTTAGAGCCACAACTTTAGAGGTTTAAGTATCGCAACACATGAACAGATATTACAAACATGTTTTTATTACATTTTTTAACAAAAAAGATTATATAAATATTAGGATATACTTATACATAATATAGGGTGACCAGACGTCCCGATTTTGGCGGGACAGTCCCGATTTTTAACAATTCGTCCCGCGTCCCGCGGCATTTTAAAAAAGTCCCGATTTTTTTTTTCTTTTTGGTTGTTGAACCTAGAGATTCCGTGTTTTTTTTTTTGGTTGTTCAACCTGGAGATTCCGTGGTTTTTTTTGGTTGTTGAACCTGGAGGTTCCGTGTATTTTTTTTGGTTGTCGAACTAGAGATTCCGTTTTTTTTTTATTTCCGGTCTCCCCCCCCCCC
>JAFIDM010083174.1:67733-78972 GCA_023159025.1 Thereuonema tuberculata | reverse complement strand
TATTGAAACTGATATAAATTAGCAGTTTAAAAATAAATAAATGTTATCACGAAGTACAATTTGTGTACAAATGTTTTCAAAATCCTGAGTAATTTATTATTTTAACAATATTCAGAATATTTATTACACTAATGAACTACGTGAAAACTTATGAAAAAGATGAAACTTTCTATTTCATTTACACTAAATGATACTGTGGAACATTAAACTTACGATTTAATCTGGTAGAATCTAAATTTATGCCTGGTAAATAAAGACAAAGCTTGAAAAAAATTATTTCCCTTTTGTAGAAATAGTAGCTCAATATTTATTATTATATTCAAAAGATAGCTCTGTATTTCCAGAAGTTAAACTTGTACGTCAACGATCCCTGTATGGTTTAGCCACTTGTGCCTTACAGTAACTAATCAAATCAATGATTTCCAATTATTATGTGAAAGACATTGGATGTTTAATTAACAATTTGCGATAGATGTTGTTGTCTAGTGTAAAGGCGAACAATATAATATCTGTTTCAATATTTCCTACAGATCACTTTATTAAAATGTTAATGTAGTGAAAAAAAAACACAAATACATTATAAAGATAATATACTTGTATGTAACTATTTGATATCTGCAAATAAGAATTTAAAAGAAATAATAACAATATCGAAACAAAGTACAACAGTAAAAATAACAGAAGAATGAATTAATTTCGAAACTTTCTTTGGAAATATTTGGTGACAACCTATCGCATATCACTTTTTTTTCATAATGTCCCTAATCCAGTTCACATATTGAGGAACAAAAATGAACTTGGTGTATCCACCGTATTTGCAGATTTCATTGCAATTCATTTTATTCTTGCAATTTACAAAAATTGTTTTAACTGTGGATAAAACTCCTACTAACTGCCACAGATGATTGTTATAGCACATGAGGGGTCCACCGGAATCGCCCTAAATTATAGAAATCCAACATTGCAAACATTAAATAATAGTAAACAATAAAAATAAAGTAAATAAGAATTTTAATAACTTTTAAATGAAATTTAAATTAAAGTAGCACACAATTAATCAAAAATAATTTGAAAAGGAATTAAAATTAAACATAAATCTTACAAAATTAAGCGACAATTTACAGACGATAATAACAATTTACCACCATTAAAAGCAATTTCATGGAAAATTTGAAAAAGCCTCTTGAAAAAAATCAAATTAAAAAAAAATAATAAAGGTAAATAGCTCCCATTCGATCCTGATATAGTAAGTTCGGTAGAATACACTTGTAAAATGATTTAAATATAAATTTTCATGATATTCTTTTCTCGTATACATGTTAAATTTAGGAAATTTCGTTATTTTTATTGTTTTCTAAGGTTATAATCTACTATGAGAATTTCAAGTTATTATAATGTAAACAAATAATAAAGATCAATAAAGCACATTTTAAACATGAAAAAATTAAAATTATTTAAAAAAGTATTGACATGTTTCAGTTATCCGTAAAAATAGTTTCTATCTTCATCTATTATTATTATTATTATTATGTAAAAGTTTCAATTGTTGAGTTTTCCTAGCTAAGACAACACAGTGGATCAAGGACCAAACACACATTGCCAAGCGTAAAGAAAATAAGAAAAAAAAAAGTGTGGAAGGATGGTTATGGACGTGTGATTGTGACCATAAATTTCCTAACTAATTGTAACACGCTTTGTCGTAGGTACATATAGTACAGGACCGTATTCTTAATAAGTATGTGTTTGTGTGATAGCTGGTAATGGACGATCGACGCAACCAGATTGTGTTGGTGGAGGTAGTCTGTTTGGGAGAGAAGAGGGAGCTTGATATTATGTGGTCGATCGTCTCGTGCCTAGTGTGGCATTTCCTGCATCTGTCATGCGTAATGTGTGTTTGCATTTGTAGAATATGTTTCGTGTATTTGCGTGAGGGAATGATTTGGTCCTGTATCGCTATCATGAACCCTTCGGTCTCCCCAAACAACCACTCTTCTGTCATCTGTTCGACGCCTCCATATCTACATGTGACTGGCTGAGTTTGTGGCGATGTCTGCCGCGGAATTCCTTACGAGTCCATGGATCACGTAGCTGCTGTGTGTGGATGACGGAGGTGATGAGGTTTAGAGAAGGGTTTCGGAGATCCAAGGATGTGAGATGTCTATAGGACTTGACAATGGCTGAGTGGAGTTAGGAGTGTTGTGCTCTTGGTTGAAGTGTTCCCTAAGTGTGTGACCTTGTTGTTCGCCTCCGATTTTTGCGTGCATTATATTCATTTCGGAATAGTCTCTAAATTTTGTGAGCAGTGTAGTTTTAATTTTTAAAGGTACGACGGTCCATTTCTTGAAATCCTGTGAGTTAAAGGCATTTTCTTTTTCTTATTTGTTTCTTTTCGGAACAAATTACTGGGTGGGGTTGTTAGTTCCATAGCCTTTCATGCATCTGGTAGATTTAGCTGATGATCCATAATAATGGTGAAACAGATTTTCCAAATTTCTCGTCAATCACAAAATTACAGCATAAATAGGGTTTTTTCTCTTTGAATCCGTGCATGATGGGAATTCCTGGATATAGAAACTGATTATCAGCATGTTAAAGTTCATTTCTTAACCTAATTTCCGACTTTAAGTATCAAATTCAGAAATACTTCGCTGAAAAACATTTACAGTGAAGCATCTATAAAAAAATTTCTTTTACAAAAATGTGAATTTATGCATTTAAAATTCTGTTCTAATACATGTATTATGCTTTCCTAAAACATAAGTTCTTCTTTTTCTTCTTCTATCCATTTCGCCGTGTCCGACTCTTGGCGATTCCAAGGGTCATCTCTCGCCACTCTTTCCGATCTTGTGCTTTCCTACTTAACTGCTCTAAACTTAGACCTGTGACTGTTTTAATCGTGTCCATCCGTGTGATCCTCGGTCGGCCACGCCTTCTTTTCCCACTCATCATTCCCAGTATTATTGCATTCTCAAGTGAATCAGATCTAGACACATGTCCAAAATATTTGAGCTGCATTCTTGTTATCTTCCCTCCAAGTGAAATTTCAGGTTTTATGCGCTTGAAAACCTCCTTGTTTGTAACCTTTTCTGTCCATGGAATTCTTAGGAGTCGTCTCCAACACCACAGTTAGAACCCATCTATTCTCTTCCAATCAGTTTTCTTCATTGTCCAACTTTCGCATCCATACAATGCAATAGGAAACACTATGGCATTGACTAATCTGCGTTTAGTCGAAAGACCGATGTCCTTACTTTTCCATACTTTGTTCAGGTTCAGCATTGCTCTGTGGCCCAATGCGATTCGACGCTTAATTTCACAACAACAGCCTCACTCTGGTCAATCTTGGATCGAAGAAAACAAAAATCTTTCACGCATTCAAATTGCTCTCCATCGATGGTTATTTTATTCTCCTCTGTTTCAGCAGTCGTTGTCTTTGTCTTTTTGAAATTAAGAAGGAGGCCCATCTTTTCACTTTCTCTCTTGATCTTTCCTTCAAGTTGTCTCAACCCTTCCTCAGTTTATAACAAAGTAGTATCATCTGCGTATCGAAGGTTGTTGACAACTCTACCACCAATCCTCACACCGATCTCTGATTCTTCCAGGTCAGCTTTCCCCTCATTACCACTTCTCAGTACAGATTAAAGAGGAACGGGGATAAAATGCAACCCTGTCGCACACCTCTATCAATATCAAACCACTCAGTGTCTCCATATTGTGTTCTAACAGTAGCTTCTTGATCAGTATATAGAGATCTTATGATCTCAATTAGATGCACAGGAATGTTAACTTCTTACAATGCGTTCCGTAGTTGGTTATGTTCAACGCAGTCGAACGCCTTTTGATAGTCAGTAAAACAAATGTAAAAATTTTTCTGATACTTATAACATTTTTCCATAATCCATCTAAGGTTTCAAATATGGTTGCGAGTACCACGACCACGCCGGAAGCCAGCTTGTGAATCTGGCAGCTCTGCTTCTATGAACGGTCGAAGACGTTGTTGGATAATTTTGAGCAAGATTTTGCTTAATCAAGGAATCAAGGCAGTAATAATTTCTGCAGTCTTTGGAATCGCCTTTCTTTGGTAATGGGATGAATACTGATTTTTTCCACTCTTCAGGCCACCTCCTAGTTTCCCAGATTTTCTGGCAAATTTCATTGATATTTAATGAAAATATAATAATATGTTAGTAGCATTTTAAGGATAAAATGCTAAGTTTTGTTAACAATTATGCTAAGAAATCTTTTGTAATTTGATATCACCTGACTATTCATTGTAATCTTGAAGAAGGAAGACAGAAAATTCTTCCGAAAATTCGATAATAAAATGAAGTGTAGATGAATTTTTTTCAATATGTTACGTTGTGATTTAAAGAGCAAGTATGGATTTAGAAATTTCATTGATAACCTTTGGTGGAACAGATCTCAACAGTTCAGCTGGAATACAAGTCAGTCCCAGGAGCCTTATTGCTTGGTAAGTGCTGCAGTGCCCATATAACTTCCTCAACTAAGATGGCTGGTTCAATTTCTACCAGATCATTGTTAGGTGGCTCTACTTTGCTATGATTATGATTTCGTAATTGAATGAATTTAGATTTAGTTTAATATAATATAATAGAATATTCTAGTACATGCAATTTGCTCAAATTATTGAAATGCCCGAAACTATTTGAAAATGCGCGTACTAACTTTTCTTAATAATTACCATTGCCATCTTTTATTTGATATCATAATTTGTAATTCTGAATCATTTTTTTTTTCTTTTGTGTTCATTTCAATTGTTTGGGACTTGGTTTGATCTTATCATTTATTCTAAGCATTTTTATTGCATAAGATATATCAAGGACTTTTTATCTTGTTAATACTTTTTTTAACACTAACGGACCATTTGCACTTTTCTCTAAGTTAGGTTATGCTGTCTGAATCTTCTATATGGAGGCTTTCCGACATTTCTAACCGTACTCTGCATACGCTGCATATATGTGTGCAAATTTGTGAAATATATTTGACTTTTCCCCATTACACTAAGAACTACGTAGTTTTGGGAGCTCGATTCACCCGTCACTAAGACATAGGCCACTCATTTCTGAGGGTGTCGTGATAGTGAACGAACTATTATGAGCAGATTATTTTCGGCTTCATCAATTTTCTCTGCACTACTATCACAATTCTTGTACTTTTTTCTCTACTTCTTTACGTGGGTTCAATATTAAACATAAGTTCGAGATTCTTGGCTTCCAGACCACCTCCATTCACTACAATCTAATCTATTTTTTTTTTCATTTTTTAAAATATCAATATCAGCATTAGCAGTTACTATTATTGCCAACTCTTTAGAATTGTTGACTTACAATAAGTCCTAAATCATTGCTTGTATGTTTCTGGGATAATTTTCAATGCAAACAACAAATCCTTTGGCATTATCTCTCCCTTTCAACGTCTTTCACTTCGTTTCAAATTTACTATCTTTCATCACATCCATCAATTTTTCCTATCCCTAAATTAAAATTTTCATTGTTCCAAATCAGCATTTGTAGAGCCCATATCATCTCACCAAGTTTTCAGTTTGTATTTAATTCCTCGTGGATTTTAACCTAAGAAGGCCATTATCTAGTTGGGAAGCCTCATCATTGTTTCCTTGACTAGATTTTAAATGTTGGATATTCATATTAGACATCAAAAGAGATAAGTGCGCAGAAACGTGTATTTCTTCCTTTAGGATATTTTTCAAGACCAATTATATCCCCTATATATATACTAATCTGTATTCTACGATATATTTGTATTGAAATCCTTTTTTTATGCTCATGCTATCAACGTTTATTAAAACTATTATTTATACATATGTATGTTAAAGACCTATAAATTGTAAAATTCAGAAGTATTTAAGCTATATAAATGCAGTTTTCTGGAGTTGATAGATGTAGGGAATAAACAAATAACCAAAATTTAGTCAAATACAATGTTTGATTTATATCCGATCATTATTAGCTGATATAGCTACCGAACTTTTGTGGCTGTCCAAATTGTTCGGTGGCGTGGGGTTCTATATGCGATATGGGTAGAGCAACAATGTTATAAAGAAATCTAATCTCACTAAAGAATATCAGAGTCTTTATTTCTCTTTTTTCTTCCCATTAAGGATAGATTCCTAATTCGGTTTCCTAGGTCTTCTAGTTGCCTTCAGTAATTTCCTCAGCTGCCTTTCTCTCTGTCAAAGATGTCTTCTCCGCAGGCGAATGTAGCCGAGCGGACTGCTCTAGTGCTCTTCGGATAATGGTGCGTCTTTCCCCGGCTAGGATTGTCTTCTTCGTAGTCGAGTGTAGACGATGGGACGGCTCTGGAACTCTACTCGTGCATCGCCAACGTCAACTTCTCTTTTCTACTTTTCTCCGAACTGGAGATGAGGTGTAGCTCTTCGCCACCGACTAACTACCTTTTCTCCGCTCTGTATCCCTATTTAAGGCTGTAAGGAGTCTCGTTCTCACCTCCGGAACGATCGATTCTTAATAGGGATGCAGGATCACTTGATGCGATTCCTAATGAGGGAGGTGGGTAAAAACCAGCAGTAAAGTCTCCTCCCCCCTAAGTTTTATGCAGCCTCTACTTACTTTCCTAATTTTCATCTTGTCGAAGAATGTATGACTGACGTAACCGCTGGATATGAACGACGTCGGGTCGTCGACGCCTCCCAGGATAGCTAATTTGAAATGTATATTTTCCCACTTGTTGCACAATGTCCCGGGACCCTCATAGCGCGGCACTATTATTATTATTACTATTATTGCCAACTCTTTAGAATTGTTGACTTACAATATGTTTTAAATCATTCGTATGTTTCTGGTTTAGTTTGGCATTATCTCTCCCTTTCAACTTCTTTCACTTCGTTTCAAATTCATTATCTTTGATCACGTCCATCAATTTTTCTTAACCGTAAATTAAAATATTCATTCTTCCAGATCAGCATTTGTAGAGTCCATATCATTTAACCATGTTTTCAGTTTCTATTTAATTCTTCGTGGATTTTAACTTAAGAAGGGCATTATCTGGTTGGTAAGCGTCATCATTGTTTCATTGACTAGATTTTGAATGTTGGATAATTAAATGTTAGAGATAAATGGGTACAAACGTGTATTTCTTCCCCTTTTCGAATATTTTTTATGATCAGTTATGTGCTGTATACGTATATACGAAGAGGCTAGAATCAAAGGCAGCTAAATCCATGTTTTGAAATTTTACAAAAACTTTATTTTTTTTAAGGTGTTAAAATAGTATGAAGACAGCTTCAAAATACGTAGGATAGGAATTAGAACTCAATGGATAGCACACTGAACGCCTATAATGACAGGTTAATTTTTTATTGAATAATTAAAATATAGAGAATAATTAAAATGGATGTAGCTGCCTTTGATTGTAGCCTCATCATGTATATGCTAACCTGCATTTTGCAATATAGTCTTATTGGAATCCTAAAAGAAATTTAATTTAGCTTTTTTCATTCTCATGCAATCACCGTTTATTGAAACTATTATTTATTTATACGTACATTGATAACTTATGAATTATAAAATTGAGAAATATTAAATCTATATAAATGCAGTTTTGTGGAGTTTTATAGTAATAAGTAAATATCCAAACCGTTTCTAAAAAAAAAAGTTTAATTTATATCTGATCATTATTAGCTGATGTCTTCACATCAACAATCGACAAGTTAAATCTTGGTCTTCTAAATTGCCTTACAGCACATTGGACAAATCTTCAAGTAATCTGTGATACAGCAATTGCATGTGGAATTTTAGATATCGTATCATTTCAGCAATCGTCTCTGTAGGACACAAAAAATAGGAATCTTCCAGTTCATGATAATTCGAACGATGTGTGTTGAAAGGTCGTTCAATATCATCCCCTATGGACATGCAGAGTTGCGTTGAAAAAATTTAGTACAGCAGAATATCTTCAGCTAACTGTTAAGCGACCATTAGAATTTTCACCATGAAGCAGGTGATCAAAATTTTAACAGATATCGGCCTATATGAGAAGATGAATTATTTTGAACGCATTCATAATATATGACCTCATTTTAAACGAATTTAGCAAGTTACAATAGATCCTTATATTACATCATTGTGAAATTTCAAAGTGACATTAACTGAAAATACTGGAAAGTAGCTTGATTGTCAATGAATATGATTAATTTATGGTTTTGCTCTCGTCATCCCTATATTCTTATATTAGAAGGAGTTTTTTTGGGTCCTTTGGTACTGAGAACTTTAGGTATTTAAATCATATTATTTTCCTATTTTGTGTTCGTGTTGCATATATGAAACAATTTCTTCTGTTTAACATATTATAGGAGATTCTCGAAGCTCGAAAGTTGCTAATTCTCAAATTACAGGAACAAGCAGAATTCCACAACTTTTTCCGAATACATTCAAATTGCAATTAAAGATCTAAAATCTTGAGAATATATTTGAGATTAATGAAATTTGATTTCACGCAGTGTGCCATTAAAACATAAACTAACTCGAAAAAAAATGTTCTGTGAATTAGAAACAAATATAATTAGTTATATTGTAACGGAACAGGGGGGATAATTAAACTAAGCAAGCTAATTGAAAGGTTCTGCTCTCTGCTGTTGGGCGCCAACCGCTCGACGCGGTACAATTGCTTTTCACCCCCTCGAAAGTCGCTACACCTCGGCTGACAGATTCAGTCCACTCAAGTGCGGGGGTCACACTTGCGGCTACCGTAGGAAAAGAGGCTTGACACTTTTTAAACACCAGTTAAACTCAAAAACTTTTATTTTAACAAGAACAATCTCCTGGATTGTAACAACGTCACCGGCGAAGCTATGGCTTTAGTCTCCTTGACTTATCCTATTCGCAAACGCCTAAAAACTTTAACTTTATAATGAAGCACTTTGTATTGGTAAATTTAAATTCACTACAACTAAGGCGGATATTTTCTAAACTGCACGAATATCGAACTAGCCTGAAGCTAAAAACTGAAACATGTAATTTCAGAAAGTAGAATGTACTCACAAAGTTATCGGTGTGGGTTTACACACACATTGTTGAAACACGACTTCCATGCGGGTTCACACACATGACAAACTTTGTATTAAATTTGCACGAGCTTGCCGTCGCAAATGAGAAGCGTGAATTTGTAAGTTTGAATTAGAAAATACATACCTGAACTGTTTCTAGACTGATTTCCAACGAAAAGCAATTCTAAGCCTAGTCAATCAAATCCTGTGTAATACAAAGGGAAATAAAAGAACATAACAATAATCATCGTGAAACGGAAAACATGATGTGACTTACGTTAGGCAGTGATGATTGTTCAACAATGGACTCATGATGCATTGAGGATAACATTGAGGATAGCATTGTAATGGGAAAAAAATGGAATGGAAATTCAATGAGTGAAGACGCACTCAGATGTTTTCCGTTGGAAGATATTAGGAATTATGTTAAGTTGAAATTCCTAATTCCAATCATGAGATACGTATGATTGTTCTTGTGATTTTATTGAAGTGGAGATCAGAAGTTTCATTTGACGAAGACGATTTAAGGCATAATATCGAGGGCTCTATGACGTAAAGGCCTAAGTGACAAAATCTCCATTCCGAGATATTAAGGGTTTTATGTTGATATTGTCTACACAGTTCTATCAGTTAGGCTTTTTATGGAAGGAGAATTCTACCAGTTGCAATGAAATTTTCAGTTAGGTCTCTTTTTCATATAAAAGGCATGGTTCTAGGATTTCACTTAAGACAAGTAACTCAATTTTTACAAAAATGTCACTTAGGCCTTTATGTCATAGAGCCCTCGATATGAGTCGTAAACTTATCTCCCGGGGTATTCGAAAGTAGAAGAATCCGAAGTTCATCAAATCGACCTTAGTCAACTGTTCCGATAAGTGACTGGACATTGAAAGGCTAGGCCGGTGATAACCCAACATCAGGAACTGTAAGTAAATGTTTAATTATCCTAACACGAACGGGTAAAAAGACAAGATTACATTTACAATCGTGGATTCTCCCAAGAACACAAGATTAGCTAATAAAGTCACAAGTATAAGTTTAAAGGTTCAAGACTTTTATTTGGCAGTAGTTAAAGATTAACTAAAGAGACTTTTATTATGTGTTCAGCGAAAAGGTAACTTATGTTAATAAGAAGAAACTTCGAAAGGTTTATCTCTTACAAGTAGTTGATCATACAAGTGAATTAGGACGAAGAGATAATTGTATATGAACTTTGATTAAGAATATATATGCATTTGTTTTAAACTTTTGTCTTAGTTCGATTTTTTTTGGATATACTCTAGTTTCACATGAAAGTTTTATAGAAACTTCTGCCAAATAATATCTGTTGGAGTCAGGGTTAATTATACAACACCTCCTTAATCATTTATCAGAATTTATCTTTATAAATTCAGTAATTGAATTTCAGACTATTATTTCAGTCTAATTAAGCTATCATAACTTAGTTTAACACATCCTAACTTAAAGATGCGGCTACAAGCACGCGGTAACTCGGCAACATGGCGATACTTATCCGTTGGCCAGAGTTATCCAAGCTATCTATGGCAGGCTATCCGCGGCAAGAGAGAGCGAGCGTCTCCGAGACACCTGTTAAATAAGCTCGGAAATACCGCCAGCATGACGTCATGAGAACGCCACCCTATCCGCTTACTGGAATGGTTATCTGCCGTTATAAGGGAGATTACATCATAATCTGATTGACCAGTAATATCCTTATCCTATCAAAATTCCTAATTTGGAATGATTACATCATAACACAAGACGGGTGGAAATTTCCGCAGCTCGACTTAAATTAAGCTAATAAATGAAATTAACTTCTTTTAAAAGCAAAAATTCTAAATTAAGTTCACAAAATTAACTAACAAGGAGACGACACGGCCTGTATATTTTAATTCGGAGTGACCTTTTGTAAGATGAAAGTACACATGAAATACTTCAAAAATATATATACATGTTGGGGCCAACCCTCTTTAGTTTTGGAGATATTCGGCGTTATTTTCGTCGATTTTCAAGTGTGAGCTTATAAGCTCTCCGCTGTCATAAACCAAGAAGTGTCGTGCTGGTGCAGTGGAATATCATCTGCCTTTGGAACTCAGGTACGCGCGTTTAAACCCTCTGCGGGGTAAGATATTTTTTTTTTTTTAATTTCATTTCTTTCTTCTTTTGTTTTTACTTTCTTTTTTGTTTCTTTTTTCT
>JAFIDM010083174.1:45784-60271 GCA_023159025.1 Thereuonema tuberculata | reverse complement strand
GTCAATTAAGTCATTTTTATATTAGTTAATTTGTAATTTATATTTTAGATATTTAAATTAGATAATTTAGCTGTTATTTTGGGTAGTTTCATTTCTTATTTTTTATTTTAATTTTAAATTCAGTTTTAAATAATTTAGTTATTAGTTTCTTTTTGAAAATTGTATAATTTAGCTATTATATAGGGTAGTTTTATTTTTAAATTTAGATTTAATATTGATATTTAGATAAATTTTATATTTTAAATTTAATTTTAAATTTTGAAAGAACAGAGTCTTGATTGTGTTGCGTTTTAGTTTCTAAATTAGTTCCAAATTTCGCCGCTGATGAAGTGGAGACTAATTATATCTCCATGGAAACAGTGATTTGTTTTTTGATCGGCATTTCGAAAGCAGTGATTTATTTTTTTGATATTGGAATTTTCAAATCACAAATCACTGTCCGGCTCTTTTATATATATTTATTATGACGGTACAAGGAAGGGGGGGGGTGCTTTGGTTACCTCAGTAAAAACGTCGGGCGCTAACCGTAGCACTCAGCCCGGTAAAATCTCAAGTCTACCACCTCCACAGCGCCACACCCAAACTACTTAGCCCAATCTTCGCGGAATAGGGGCCACGCCTTGCGTCCACTGCACCAAAAGAGGCTTAACGCTTCCACAATAGATGAAACTTAACAATGTTTATTCAAATAAAGTAGAAATGACCAGCTCCGTAATTGGAGTGCACAGATAAATGGCGAAGCTAAGGCTTTAACTTTTTAAATGTACTATTTCAATTATGCAAACTAATGGAACCCTCGCACGTGGCACTAAATAGAATAACTTTCCTATAATTAACTCCGAACCTTTCCTGGCGGGTTGAGATGCGCAAATAATAAATTCAATTTAAACTCAAACGAGAAGCAATAACTAATAGTTAAAGATTTCACTGAAAACAGTTACTTACTTATTTAACTCCAATGCGGGTATACACGCATATTTCACTTCGTAGATATTCAGCAGAATATGCTTTTACAAATTAAAGTGTTGAATTTTAAGGCTATTGTTTAAGCCTTCCTAAACTAGGATAACTTCATTTAAACACATCCTACCTAAAAATGCGTGCCGAGTCATTTTCCTTACTTCGGTCACCAGGTGGAAATAATGTGGCTGCAAACTTATTGCACCCGTGCAGAGTCGCGGGTAAGATAGCTAAGATAAGCAAAAGAGAGAGAGAGCTCCTCCTTGGAAAGACCGCGTTAAATAAACTACGAACGGGACGCCAATGCACGTCACAGTTCTCCGGCCAATAAGATCGCAGGAATGGAGATCTGCCCAATTCAGGGAGATTCCATCCCCTGAGGTGATAAGGTAATTATTAATACATGGAAAATTCAACGACGAGCAAAATTCCAAACTAAACTAAGTTTGTTTTTTTTTTTTTTTCTTTTACAACTAAAATTCTAAACTAAACCTATTGAATTAACTTAAATCCAGTAAGTTTAAAATTATTTAAACCCTCACGGTAATCTGAAGTTAACCTAAGTTCGTTATTCTACCTTTTACAATTCTAAACATTTACTTAAAATCTTCACTCAAACTAAAATTAAGCTAAAAGTTCAAATTAAATCCAACGAAGTTTTTCTGCCCTTCGCCTTACAAATAATTATTTTTAGCTATTTTTTTCAATTTACATCTTTCTAAATTTCTACAAAAATAACAATAATAAAAATTCGATATTTCAATTGTAAAAAAAATTACGAAAATATCAGTGTTGTTACGCTATATATATATGTACATGTACATACTTGAATACATACATACACATACATACATATACTAACATACGTACCTACATATCTAGATATATATATATTCTCCCATATGTACATACACATACACACACATATACAGAACAGTCATATATATGACAATTATTGAGACAATGTGATACATAATTTATAAAATTATATAATAATGTATGCATAAAAGCATATCAGTATCTACAAGTAGTGTATATACATATAATCACATACACAAGTACTATACTATTTTACCAATGACACAAGTACTATACTACGTTACTATCTACACAAGTACTGTAATATGTTACTATCTACACAAGTACTATCATATCTTACTATCTACACAAGTACTGTAATATGTTACTATCTACACAAGTACTATATACACAATTATTCTCTTCATATACGGAAGTTAGTTGCGAAAAAGATCAATTGAAATGAAGATTATGGTTTAATTAACTTCAAAGGTGATTGACTATATTTAGAATTTTTGATTTACCTATTTTCAATATTTATAATGAGCCTTTTTTTTGGTAATTTTTTTATTTCAGAAATTCTTTTGTCTTTTAAAAGTTTACAATCAGGTATACTATTATAAATTTCTTCTATTAGATAATAAGCATTTCTTTTCCCATAGCTATTAAAAATGTTTGGATAGTCTAATTTGATTTTATTTTTATTTCTGAGATTATAATTTTGTTATTAATTGCAGTTTTGATTTCTGGATAGTATTTTATTAATAAATTATATAGACATTTTTGTTTTGGCGATAAGATTCCATATTTCAACATTAGTTCTTTTCTAGTTTCTTTATTCTTGCTAATTCTTTTAGAAAGAACTAATTTTATTATTTTATTTTGTAGTGTATTTATATTTTTTAATTCAGTATCTGTTGTATTAGCCCAAATATAAGGTACATAACTAATTAATGAGTCGAAGAATGCATGGTAAATCATCAGTTTAATCTTTATGGATAAACTATCTTTGATGTGGAAGAATATATAAGAGAGAACATTAATTTTTTTTGTAAGCTTTTGATATGATTTGACCATGTGTAAGTTTTATTTATTGTTAATCAAAGGTATTGAAGTTCGTCGACTTGTTCGATTTCTTTGCATTTTATGCAGTATTCAGGATCTTTTAGCAAACATTTTACTGAGTGATTAAAAAATTTCAGGCTTTTCTTTTGGAAGTTTCTTTTTAGGATTAATGAGGAGGAGTTTACTTTTATTTTCGTTAATAATAAGTTTGTAATTGTGAGTCCACTTTTGAATGTTAACGAAATTTTCTTGTATTGTTTTCTGTGCTGATTTGATAATATTATTAGCCGTGTATATAAGAATATCATCGGCATATACGTGTATGTGGCAGTTTTTTATAATTCCAAATAAATCATTGATATAAATGATAAAAAGTGTTGGTCCTAAATTGGAACCATGTGGAACTCCTTTATTTATTCTTTCTTTTTTGCCGTTAAAATTATTAATTTGAACATATATTTTTCTGTTTTCGAAGTAATGTTTTAGAATGTTTAATAGTTTTCCTTTAATTCCGATTAGTTGTAATTTCTCAAATAGAATTTTAATATCAATAACATCGAAAGCTTTGATATGGAAAGCATTAGTACAAATTTGTTTTTATTTAGGTTGTAATTAATTAAAGTAGTTTGATGGTGCTATTAATTGCCTGATATGCATATTGTTCTTTGTGTATTATATTGTGTTTATACAAGAAGTTTTTGAGTTTTATTGACAGATATTTTTTTATGATTTTATTAATTATTGGCTGAATTGCAATCGGTCTGTAATTATCCAGGTTTCTGAAGTCTCCCTTCTTAAATATTGGAATAATTCTGGATATATTTAGATTATCAGGATATATTTCTGTATCTATAATGTTATTTATGAGGACAGTGATTACCTCAGAGAAAATTTGGATATTGTTTTTTAAAGTGTATTTATCGAAGTTACCAATTCCTTTGGTAGTTGTGTTTTTTAGTTTATTTATTATATTAAAGATTTCATGTTCATTTGTTTTCTCAATTACGATTGTATTGTTGCAGGTCTTTTTTTAAATTGCAATATTTAATTTATTATGCAAACTATTTTCATTATTACTATTGTTTGCAAAGTGCCGGCAAAACATATTGGCCAATTGCTTTGCATTGTTTTTGGTTTGGAGACTATTTTGTAGTTTAATGATTTCTTTATTATTTTTTGGTTTTGTTTTTCTGCCTAGGATTTTATTGATTTCTTCCCAATGTTGTTTAGTAGAGTTGCATTCTTTTTTAAATTTGTTTTTATAGTAATCATGTTTTGCCTTTTTTTTTTTTACATTTAAGATGTTTCTTACAGTTTTATATTCTTTGTAGTAATTTCCATTTGTTGGATTGCTTTTGTGCTTTTTGTATAACTTATCTCTTAGTCTAATTTCATTAATTAATTCTCTGGTTATCCAATCTTTTTGTTCTCTTTTTCTATTGTTTGAATGTAGATCTTGCATTACGTTATTTTTTATATGTGTGTGGTCGGTTCGCACCGAAGTGCGAGCTTCGTTGCCGAAGCATCCGTGCTCCAGGGAGCGCTAGTTTTCCCAAGACGGCGAACCCCTAGCAGACTGCCTAGAATTACAAGGGAAAGATACTGGGGTGGTTTCCCGTGGCCTTCTCCAGGACGCCATTAAGGAATGACGTCAGACCGAAGAGAAAGTGAAGAAGAGGCTACAACACACGAAAGGAAATTTTTGAAACATCCATGCTCGCTACCGGGATTTGAACCCGGGCGCTGGCACATTGATCTCACAACAGACGGACGCCTGAGACCGCTCGACCACACCAGCGTGGCATTTTTTAAATATCTTGCCTTATTTATATTTAGGATAATATCATCGTAGATTATATTGGAGTTTTCCGTTTTATTCTCAGTTATTTTATCCAATAGATTTGAAGATTTGAGTTTAATTTGTTATTATTTATTATTTCTAATTTGGTGCTTATTAAATTTGGAATTGCATTTTCTTGATTATATAATGTATTTATCCAGTCATTGATTTCTAGAGCAGTTATATATTGATCAGCTATTATATCTTTACAAATTATTCCGTTTGTTTTTACATTATTTTTATTTTTAAAGATATGATCAATTTGAGTGGCTGTCTTATAAGTGGAAGTCTGTTGCTTCTTAGTAATGCCGAAAAGACAATTTTGAAAACCTGAAGACATTAACGTTTCTAAGAATAATATATTGTATTTTTTATTTTTTATTTTGTTTATATCTATATTGATGTCATCAATTATAATACTTAAATTGTTTTGAATTACATCTGAAATTTTTTTCGATCACATTACTCAATTCTGAGATCAACTTAACTTTACTTGTTGAGGGAGGTCTATATACAGCAATGATGTTAAGTTTTCTGTTATTTCTTAGGTGAGTGAATGTTGAGAACATGTTTTCGAAAGTTATCGTGCTTAAAATCCTTTCGTCAATTCTCAAGAATTTTTGTTTATAGAACACAATGATTCCTCCTCCTTTTTGATTGTTTTTTAGTTTTGACATTTTTTTCAAAATTATTTAATTTATAGAGATTGAGTTCCGAATTATCTATATTTACCTCTGTAAGAATTACAGTATATATATATATAATCAAGAATGCATTTAAATTTACAAACAAACATATTCCAATTTTTCCTAATTGATCTGATGCTTAGGTGGATTTCATATATGTTTTGATGGTTAATATTTAATTTCTTTTGCGATTGATTAGTTGAATCAAAATGTATTGTTTTCGGATACAGAATATGTTTTTCTAATAATTTGTAACCGTCTTCGTTTTTAGTAGCCATCATTTGATACGAATGAATTTGTTGAGTTCAAATTATTTATTTAATTTTATTCAGATAATTTTCATTATGAATTCTGAGGATTCCAGAGTCGTCACTTTTTCTGACAAGAATTTTTCCATCTTTTGACCAAATAAATTTGTAATTCAGTTCTTTTGCTTTCATTTTTTGTTTTCCAAAGCAGTTTCTTTTTTCCACTCGTGAGGTTTTCGTTGATGTAGATCAGATTGGAATAATTGTTATTGAATCGATCACTGTTTCTTATTTTGATATTTTTTTTTCTTTTCCATCCACTTCCTCTTAGACTGCAAGTCTTGGAATCTTACGATGATGGGCTGTGGTTTGTTGGTATTTTTTTTGAGGGCATTCGATGGACAATTTCTATTTTGCTGGAGTTTTCTTCAATTTTAAGATGCTTTTCCAATTTCTTTACTACTTCTTGTAAGTTTTCTTCTTTAAACTCTTTGATACCATGAATCACAAAGTTCTGGTTCCGTGAAAATTGTTCATTCGTTTCAAATCTGTTTTGTAGTTCATAGATTTTGTTGTCTTTATCATCATTTTGTTGTTATAGTTTTGTAATTGCTCTTCTAATTTTTTTTGTTTTTTCCTTGATTTCATCGTAAGTATTAGAGAGAAATTCAATGGATGATTTCATCTCCCTCCAATCACTCACAATTTCCTCAAGGATGTCTAATTTTTTTTATCTTAGTTCAATATTGTTAAGAAAGTCATCTTTTGGATCAGCTCTGTTTTCTTGTAAATTATTCCCTTTTTAAATTTTTTCTACAATTTGGACAGTTCCATTCAGTTTTTTTTTCTTTACTCATCGTCCTGTAAGTTGTTTCTTTAACTGATGTACAATTAAAGTGTAAATCACTTTTATAGTTATGGCAGAAGATTTCCTGCTCGGCCATTACCTCCTGGCAAATATTGCAGAACATCTTAGGAGGGAATGTGTTGAAACAGAGGGCGCTTCAAGGGCTTTATCTGGGGTTGCTTTTAGTGTTGACGAAAATGGGGGTCACTCTAAAACAAAGGTTAATTGGATGCGCTCTCTTACAGCAAGTTTAATTTAGAGCCCTATCTAGCCGTGCTGTTTTTCATTCGTGGATGGTACAACAAATTCAAGTATGGTCCTGCTTTGTTGTAATTTTGCTCACTTTTGTTTGTATCGATTACGGCAGTGGATGAACTTTCGTGTCATGAGTTCATTCTATACTAACACGAATATAGGTGTCAGCCATATTGTTTCTTCAGTTTTGGCTGAGACTAATATGTTTTTAAATACCTTTTAATTTTCTGCGCTTGGCCTCTCCTCTTCTTTGGAATCGTTTGCCTTCAAGTTCACTTGCCTTTTTGCTCCACTAATCAATCCCAACTTATTATTTAAAATGAGATATGTTTAATCACTTAGGGAGCTCACCAGACGAATGTCGTGTCCGGTCGCCTCCTAGCGGCAGTAAATAATAATAATAATATGTGCTTTGGTCCTTGACCCGCCATATTGTCTTAGCTGGGGAAACCCCATAGTTTGAAACTTTTTCGAGATAATAATAATAATAATAATAGTTGGGAACACAGTAATAGGATTACGGATACATTCAGGAAAAGAAGAATGCAGTTCTACAGACATATTCACAGGATGAGCGAAGACAGAATTTCAAGACGGATTCTTGAGGTCATCAACTCAGGCAGTGGAAAAACGAAATGGATAAAAGAAGTCGAGGACAGACAGGTTCACATGACAATAGATAATGTGGAAAATAGATAGAAATTCAGGAACACTATCAAAAAACAACCATTCGACACAACACAGAAGAGGCGGGGATGTGAATGGACAGCGGAGCATAGGAAACAACACAATTAACACATTAAGAAAATTTGGGCACAGAGAAAACACAAACAGTCATCTTAGAGGAATTCAAGTTCAAACGCTAACTTTAAATTGGAATTATCGTGAATCATAATATAGTTAGGAAATTTATGGATACAACCAAACATCCCAATCATTCTTGCAGATTTTTTTACCCTGGGCAATATGTGCTTTGTTCCTTGACCCGCCTTGTTGTCTTGGCTGCCCAAGGTTTGAAACTTTTACATAATAAAATATATAATATATAACATGTGTTTTATATATTGTGTTTTGTTCTGAAGATAAAAAATATAGTTTTACCGGTATCTGAAATATGTCAATAGTTTCGAAATATTTTAATGTTTTCATGTTTAAAACGTGCGTTATTAGTCTTCATTACTTGTTTACATTAGAATATCTTAAAGTTCTCATAGTAGATTATAAGCTAAGAAAAGAAAAAAATAAGGAATTTCTTAAAGTTTAACATGTACATGAGAACAGAAAATCATGAAAATTTATATTTAAATCATTTTACAAGTGTATTCTACCGAACTTACTACATCAGAATATAATGAGAGCTATTGAGATTTATTTGTTTTAAATTTTAAAAATTTTTTCAAAATGCTTTTCCATTAAATTTTTTTTAACGGTGGTAAATTGTCAGTATTGTCTGTAAATTGTCAGCTTAATTTTGTAACATTTATGTTTAATTTTAATTTCTTTTCCTAACTTGTTGTGATTATTTGCGTACTACTTAATTTAAACTTTAGTTAAAAGTTTATTATAATTTTTTAATATCTTTATTTTTGTTGTTTACAATTAATTAATATTTGGAATGCTGGATTTTTATAATTTTAGGGCGATTCCGGTGGACCCCTAATGTGTTATAAGAACAATCAGTGGCAGTTAGTAGGAGTTTTATCCAAAGGACAAAGATTTGAAGTAGATTGTATTAAAAAGAAATGCACTCAAATCTGCAAAAAAGGGGGATTCAACATATTCATTTTTGTTCCTCAATATATGAAGTGGATTAAGGAGATTATGAAAAACAAGTGATTTGGAAAAAGTAATTTCCAAAGAAAATTTCCAAAATTAGTTCATTCTTCTGTTATTTATAGTGTTGTACTTTATAATTTGGATATTGTTACTATTTCTATTAAATTCTTATTTTCAGATATCAAATATTTACATATATTATATTTTATAAAGTATTTGTGTTTCTTTTTTCACCACATTAACATTTTTATAAAGTGATCTGTAGGAAATATTGAAACATATATTGTATTATTCGTCTTTGCACTAGACAACAAAAGCTTTCTCAAATTGTCAATTAAACATCCAATGTCTTTCTCATAATAATTGGTACTTTTACTATAAGGGTACTTACTATAAGGCACAAGTGGCTAAACCACACAGGGATCGTTGACGTACAAGTTTAACTTCCGAAAATACAGAGCTACTTTTTGAATATATTAATAAATATTGAGCTACTATTTCTACAAAATGGAAATAAATTTTTTCAACATTAATATAAAGCACCAAACACACTAAGACAAAATAGATATAAATAAATTGTTTCATAATAAATAACATTACATGTTGCAAAGGTTTTATCCTTCGTCGTCAGATTGTCATAAATAAATATGGAAAAGAGAAACAGGCTCGGAATTGAATTTAAATATAACATTAATTTAGGATAACAATTAATAGCAAATATGACAACAAATAATCACAGTAAATTGTACTGCAGCGCGTTTTTAATTGAAACATCAGTATTGTAATATGGTTTAGATTTAATTAACAAGGTTATCTAACGCGCTGTAATACTATTATACGGTGATTATTTGTTGTCATATTTGCTATTTATTGTTATCCTACATTATTGTTATATTTAAATTCAATTCCGAGCCAGTTTCTCTTTTCCATATTTATTTATGATCATCTGACGACGAAGGATAGAACCACTGCAACACGTAATGTTATACATTATGAAATTATTTATTTATATCTATTTTGTCTTTGTGTGTTTGGCCCTTTATATTAATATTTACACACACAACATGGATAATAAAAATTTTTCAACCTTTATAATTATTTACCAAGTTCACTGGAGTCCACTGGATTAAATCGTAAGTTTAATGTTCGCACAATCTCATTTAGTGTAAATGAAATTTCAAATTTACATTTTTTTGCTAGGTTTTTATTTAGTTCATTAGTGTAATAAGTACGCTGAATATTGTTAAGATAATAATTAGTCAGGATTTTGAAAACATTTGTTCGGAAATTATACTTTGTGATTATTGAAGCTGATATAAATTAGCAGCTTAAAAATAAATAGATATTATTGCGTGTAAGTATTTGTTAATATTAATATAATCTTTTTTATAATAACATGTGCATGTAATAATAAAAACATGTGTATAATATTTGTTTATGTGTTGCGGCACTTCTGAAGTTGTGGCTCTTAGTTTAAGCAGTTTAGCTACCACTGCTATAAGATATGTAGAAATATTCAAATTGATTGATTGTAAACTACGATTTTCTTTATAGAGTAATTCGACTACATTCTAGCAAGTCTACGTATTATTATTATTACGATTTGATTGTATCAGCAACAAAATGAGTTTCCAAAAAGAATCTTATCAATATCAATCAGAAACGTCAATTGGCTTATCAGTACATAATATGAAATCATTCCTAGCCGTTATGAATAACATTATTGCAAGATAATTAAAGAGCTAATCTTTAAACAAAGCAAAAAATAAAATAAACTGTAATATGACGAGATAGCACAAATTAAAAATTTTCGTTTGGAAATATGCTGTGTTATTTCATGTTTCGTTATATTAAGTTATGTTAGGAAAACCGCAAAACCCAATACAATCTGTCCAGTATAGATTATCTACCACGAAGCCCAAATGAAAACCGAACTCAGGTATTTGGACATTTTTGGAGTTGGACCATAAATAAAATATTGTACCAAATATTTAAGAAATCCGGAAAGCCATTTTAGAGTGAGGCGCCTACCAACAGTCAACCAAACAATCAAAGACAAAATGAGTTCAATTTAAATAATAATAATAATATTTTTTTTAATCTGTACGATATCTACAAACAAACAAAAAGTAGCAACGAAATATAGAACAAAATAAAACTTAATAAAAAATTAGTGAGTAATTAAATTTGCGAGTTAAATCTGTAACAGACTAATTTGAAAACTTGTGATATCAGGTTAAAAAACATTACCAATAATTAAAATGCAAGTATTTTCTTTTGCTGTCACTTTCAATAGTTTATAATAAGCTTATTCAAATATATATTGTGACAACACACATATAGTCGCCTTATTGTATTAATCAAAATACTGAAATTTAATCGTTTTATTTTGTAAGTATAAAAAGAAACATGTAAACGAGAAAAGTAATCTCAAAACAATTTTGTAAAAGCTAATGGCTAAAAATTCAGTCAACGTTTATTTCAGCTGTTTAATTTTAGCTTTAGATTCAGTTTAGTTTAGCTTAGGAATTTAAGAAGATTTTAAATTTAATTCAAGCATGTTAGAACTTAGAATAATTTTAATAGTTTAATAGTTCTTAAGTTAATTTAGGAAAAGTTTAGCATTTAAATAATTTTAAGCTAACTTTTTAGCTTAGTTAATTTTTTGAACTTAAATTAGAATTTCTGGTTTTAAAAGAAGTTAATTTCGTTTATTAGCTTAATTTAAGTCGAGCTGTGAAAATTTCCACTTGTCTTGTGTTAAGATGTAATCATTCCAAATTAGGAATTGTTGATAGGATAAGGATATTAATGGTCAATCAGATTATGATGTAATCTCCTTTATTAGGGCAGATAACCATTCCAGTAAACGGATACGGTGGCGTTCTCATGACGTCATGCTGGCGGCATTTCCGAGCTTATTTAAAAAGTGTCTCGGAGACGCTCGCTCTCTCTTGCGGTGGATAGCCTGCCATAGATAGCTTGGATAACTCTGGCCAACGGATAAGTATCGCCATGTTGCCGAGTTACCGCGTGCTTGTAGCCGCATCTTTAAGTTAGGATGTGTTAAACTAAGTTATGATAGCTTAATTAGACTGAAATAATAGTCTGAAATTCAATTACTGAATTTATAAAGATAAATTCACGCTTCTCATTTGCGACGGCAAGCCCGTGCAAATTTAATACAAAGTTTGTCATGCGTGTAAACCCACATGGGAGTCGTGTTTCAACAATGTGTGTGTAAACCCACATGGATAACTTTGTGAGTACATTCTACTTTATGAAATTAAATGTTTCAGTGCTTAGCTTCGCGCTAGTTCGATATTCGTGCAGTTTAGAAAATACCCGCCTTAATTGCAGTGAATTTAAATTTACCAATACAAAGTGCTTCATTATTCTTTAATAGCTTAAGTTAAAGTTATTAGTCAGGCGTTTGCAAATAGGATAAGTCAATGAGACTAAAGCCATAGCTTCGCCGGTGACGTTGTTACAATCTAGGAGATTGCCCTTGTTAAAATAAAAGTTTTTGAGTTTAACTGGTATTTAAAAAGTGTCAAGCCTGGTTTCCTAAGGTGGCCGCAAGTGTGACCCCCGCACGTGAGTGGACTGAGTCTGTCAGCCGGGGTGTAGCGACTTTCGAGGGGGTGAAAAGCAATTTTACCGCGTCGAGCGGTTGGCGTCCAACAGCAAAGAGAAGAACCATTCAATTAACATGCTTAGTTTAATTATCCCTCTGTTCTGTTACATTATTTTGGCGCCCAACCTGGGGCTTGAATCAGGTCCAATGTGTTTAGCGGCCACAGCCCACGAAGAAAAGTGCAGCGTACGAAGAGCGCTAAGTACGGGAAACACTAAGCTTTCATGAGTGACAAGGAGGACAGTGCCGTTAAATCGCAAGATACGTTTACCGAGTATCGTGAAAGGGAAATATACTCAAGTGAGGAGGAGTCAGAGAGTCAAAGCACCTCAGACGTTTCAGCAATGATGCAACAATTGGATCTAGTGGATACGAATTTGCCCATCGCTGCGGAGACGTCTACGCCAGTCAGCGCAGAGGCGGCAACACCACAGCCCTCACCGACTGAATCCCAGTTCAGTATGGTGTCTCTACATGAGTGGACTGAGTGGACTGAGTCTGTCAGCCGGGGTGTAGCGACTTTCGAGGGGGTGAAAAGCGTTGAGCGGTTGGCTCCAACAGCAGAGAGCAGAACCATTCAATTAGCTTGCTTAGTTTAATTATCCCCCCTGTTCCGTTACAATATAGCTAATTATATTTGTTTCTAATTTGCAGAACATTTTTTTTCGAGTTAGTTTATGTTTTAATGGCACACTGTATGAAATCAAATTTCATTAATCTCAAATATATTCTCAAGATTTTAGATCTGTAATTGCAATTTCAATGTATTCGGAAAAATTTGTGGAATTCTGCTTGTTCCTGAAATTTGAGAATTAGCAACTTTCGAGCTTCGAGAATCTCCTACAATAAGTTAAACAGAAGAAATTGATTCTTATATGCAACACGAACACAAAATAAGAAAATAATAAGATTTAAATACCTAAAGTTCTCAGTACCAAAGGACCCAAAAAAGTCCTTCTGATATAAGAATATAGGGATTATGAGAGCAAAACCATAAATTAAACATATTTATCGACAATCATGCTACTTTCCAGTATTTTCAGTTAATGTCAGTTTCAAATTTCCCAGGATATAATATAAAAATCTATTGGGACTTGCTAAATTCGTTTAAAATGAGGTCATATATTATGAATGCGTTCTAAATAGTTCATCTGCTCCTATAGGCTGATATCTGTTAAAATTTTGATCACCTGCTTTATGGTGAAAATTCTAAAGGTCGCTTAACAGTTAGCTCAAGGTATACTGCTGTACTGAATTTTTTCAACGCAACTCTGCATGTCCATAGGGGATGATATTAAACAACCTTTCAACACACATCGTTCGAATTATCTTGAACTGCAAGATCCCTATTTTTTTGTGTCCTATAGAGACAATTGCTGAAATAATACGACATCTAAAATTCCACATGGAATTGCTGTATCACAGATTACTTGAAGATTTGTCAAATGTGCTGTAAGGCAATTTAGAACACCAAGATTTAACTTGTCGATTGTTGATGTGAAAACATCAGCTATTAATGATGAGATATAAATCAAACTTTTTTTTTTAGAAATGGTTTGGATATTTACTTATTCTTACAAAACTCCACAAAACTGCATTTATATAGATTTATTATTTCTCAATTTTCTAATTCATAAGTCATCAATGTACATATATATAAATAATAGTTTTAATAAACGATGATAGCATCAGAATGAAAAAAGTTAAAATTAAATTTGTTTTAGGATTCCAATAAGACTATATTGCAAAATGCAGGTTAGCATATATATGATGAGGCTACAATCAAAGGCTGCTAAATTCATTTTAATTATTCATTATATTTTGAATATTCAATAAAAAAATAACCTGTCGTTATAGGCGTTCAGTGTGCTATCCATTGAGTTCGAATTCCTACCCTATGTTACCATGTTACCACCTTAAAAAAAATTTAGTTTTTGTAAAATTTCAAAACAAGGATTTAGCTGCCTTTGATTCTAGCCCCTTCGTATATATACAGAATATAATTGATCACAAAAAATATCCGAAAAGGGGAAGAAATACACGTTTGTACCCACTTATCTCAAACATTTAATTATCCAACATTTACAATCTAGTCAATGAAACAATGATAAGGCCTACCAACCAGATAACGGCCTTCTTAAGTTAAAATCCACGAAGAATTCAATACAAACTGAAAACATGGTTAAATTATATGGATTCTACAAATGCTGATCTAGAACAACGAAAATTTTAATTGAGGGATAAGAAAAATTCATTAGTCAATGAAACAATGATGAGGGCTTACCAATCAGATAAAGGCCTCCTTAAGTTAAAATCCACTAAGAATTAAATACAAACTGAAAACATGGTTAAATGATATGGATTCTACAAATGCT
>JAFIDM010083174.1:1928-35784 GCA_023159025.1 Thereuonema tuberculata | reverse complement strand
ATTCGAACTCCCTTTGCTGCCCAAAAGGGAATGATAAGAGACAAAAATGGAAAATGTTTGTTTGACCAGAAGAGTATTAAAAGTAGATGGCTGGAGTACACAAAAGACCTATATTCTAGTACTAGCTAAGTAGAGCCACCTAGCAATGATCTGGTAGAAAATGAACCAGCCATCTTGGTTGAGGAAGTTATATGGGCACTGCAGCACTTACCAAGCAATAAGGCTCCTGGCACTGACTGTATTCCAGCTGAACTGTTGAGATCTGTTCCACCAAAGGTTATCAAGGAAATTTTCCAGAAAATCTGGGAAACTAGGAGGTGGCCTGAAGAGTGGAAAAAATCAATATTCATCCCATTACCAAAGAAAGGAGATTCAAAAGACTGCAGAAATTATCACACAATAGCCTTGATTCCTCATATAAGCAAAATCTTGCTCAAAATTATCCAACGACCGTTCATAGAAGCAGAGCTGCCAGATTCACAAGCTGGCTTCCGGCGTGATCATGGTACTCGCGACCATATTTCAAACCTTCGATGGATTATGGAAAAATGTTATAAGTATCAGAAAAACATTTACATTTGTTTTATTGACTATCAAAAGGCGTTCGACTGCCTTGAACATAACCAATTATAGAAGGCATTGCAGGAAGTTAACATTCCTGTGCATCTAATTGAGATGATAAGATCTCTGTCTACTGATCAAAAAGCTAGTGTTAGAACACAGTATGGAGACACTGAGTGGTTTGATATTGATAGAGGTGTGCGACAGGGTTACATTTTATCCCCGTTCCTCTTTAATCTGTACTCAGAAATGGTAATGAGGAAAGCAGACCTGGAAGAATCAGAGATCGGTGTGAGGATTAGTGGTAGAGTTGTCAACAACCTTCAATACGCAGATGATACTACTTTGTTATCAGAAACTGCGGAAGGGTTGAGACAACTTGTAGGAAAGATCAAGAGAGAAAGTGAAAAGATGTGACTCCTTCTTAATATCAAAAAGACAAAGATCATGACGACTGCTGAAACAGAGGATAATAAAATAACCATCGATGGAGAACAATTTGAATGCGTGAAAGATTTTTGTTTCCTTGGATTCAAGATTGACCAGAGTGAAGGCTGTTGTCCTGAAATTAAGCGTCGAATCGCATTGGGCCACAGAGCAATGCTGAACATGAACAAAGTGTGGAAAAGTAAGGACATCGGTCTTTCAACTAAACGCAGACCAGTCAAAGCCATAGTGTTTCCAGTTTCATTGTATGGATGTGAAAGTTGTACAATGAAGAAGGCTGATTGGAAGAGAATAGATGGGTTCGAAATGTGGTGTTGGAGACGACTCATACGAATTCCATGGACAGAAAAGGTTACGAACAAGAAGGTTTTCAAGCGCATAAAACCTGATATTTCACTTGGAGGGAAGATAACAAGAATGCAGCCCAAATATTTTGGACATGTGTTATGATCTGATTCACTTGAGAATGCAATAATGCTGAGAATGATGAGTGGGAAAAGAAGTCGTGGCCGACCGAGGATCACATGGATAGACACGATTAAAACAATCACAGGCCTAAGTTTAGAGCAGCTAAGAAGTAAGGCACACTCTAAATCTACCATAAGCATGAAAATCTATGGAACTCACAAACACACCCAGTAATTTGTTCCAACAAGAAACAAACAAGAAGAACATGCCTGTAATTCACGACCCTCGTAAGAAATGGACCCTCGTATCTTTAAAAATTAAAACTACACTGCTCACAAAATTTAGAGACTATTCCGAAATGAATATAATGCACCCAAAAACCAGAGGCATTTGAGTTTATTTACTAAAGAACAGCATAAGAAAAGTAAATGATACGAAAATCGAATCTGTAAGAATATGCAAATGTAATGCAAAACTTTAAATTGCTTGTTTTTCCACAATACTGAGTAAAGAGGCTGGCGCTATTGGATTATCTCGACTATTCGGCATCTAGTGGCAGAATCGGTGAATGTTACATGAAAATGCCCCAACAATCTTCATTTAACCAAATCTGAAGTATGGAGAGTCGTAGGGCGTCTTGATGCTGGCCAAACTCAGATGACAATGGCAGCAGTAGTTTCAAAATCCCAAAGCGTGATTAGGAGACTCTGGAATCGCTTCAAGCAGACTGGCACAATACGAAGAAGACCAGGGCCATATGCAACAACTGCAAGTGTCGGTACTTGACACTGGAAGCACGAAGGAACCGGCGAAGCAATGCGACTGAGCTGCGGGGACAGTTTCTCACTGCTTTTGGACTACGGATATGCACTCAGACTGTGCGAAATTGACTCCATCATTCTAAACTGTATGCCCGGCGACCAATGGTATGCATTCCGATAACTGCTGAACATCGCGGAACACTCAGAAAATGGACTGAAATGCTTCTTCCTTGGACCCGTGAAGACTGGTCCACTGTTCTCTTCAGTGACAAGTAAAGATTCAGCCTGCAGCGTCACAATTGTCGTGCCCTGATCTGGCGTGAACGTGGAATACGGGATAATCCATATTTCGTGCAAGAAAGACATTCCTTTGGTGGACGTGGAATCATTGTGTCGGCACGCAGCAGCATTTGTGGTCATACCTACCTCCTTGTTGTTAGACCTGGAACCGTGAATGCTGAAAGATATCGGGATGAATTTCTACAGTCTATAGTGGTATCCTACGCTGAAGCAGTTGGGGCCAACTTTCTTTTTATGGACGATAATGCACACCCGATAGTGCGCATTGCGTCAACAACATGCTGCATAAGACTGCAATCGAACGCATGGCCTTCATGTTCTCCAGAACCAACTCCCATCGAGCAAGCTTGGGATACACTAGGAAAACGTGTTTCCAGTAACCAATCACCTTCCACAATACTTCCTCAGCTGGACGTTTCCCTGGTACGCGAGTGGCTACGAATCCTACAGGAACTGCTGGACAATTTCATCTTCTCCATGCCTCATCGCTGTTATTGGTCTGTGGCAGTATCAGGTGTTCATACACCATACTGAACAGTCAATGTGCGACATACTTCTCACGTTTGACAAGCGAGTGCTAACACCCTTCCTTATGTCACATCCTGTTGAAGCCCGATAAATAGATCCTGCACTTCATTTCCACATTCAAAAAACTTTCATTTTTGTATCATTTGCTGATGATGTTCTTTAATAAATAAACTCAAATACCCCTGTTGTTTGGGTGCATTATATTCATTTCGCAATATCCTCTAAATTTTTTTAGTGTACTTAAATACACACTTTTTGGCTCTGATTCCGGGGAGGTTATACTTAAAACAGATGTTTAGAGAACTGCATAGAAAGAACTAGGCCTACTCGACAAAATTCAAACAAATTTATTGTGCATATTTTCCTGATCACGGAGTTTCGTTTTCTCAAATAAAAAAAAGTAAGTTTAGAAATTTCTTGCTGGGATAAAATTTGGCGCTAATGTAGCTTAATATGCAAAATTGGTAGATTCAGAACTTTCTCGTATATAAACAGTCCAAACTTGCAATTTGGATTAGCAATAAGTCTTGTTGCTTACATCATGATCGATAGCTGATATAAGCTAAGAAAACTGAGGAAGCTTCAACCTCCTTAGTTGAAAAACACTAATATTGCGCTTGCGATAACACGTCAATTGGACCCTATCCTACAGTGAAGAACATTTGACGGCGACTATTGCAGTTTTACCCCAACAGGGTATCTCATTTACACGAATTGCTTCCTGGTTATTGTGAGAACCGGAAAACATTTGCCTTGTGATTCACAGCTCGGATGATGATCGAGGATTCATGGCCCTGAAAAGTTATGAAAGGACGATTCAAGATACAATTATTCATTTTCACTGGAATTAGCACAACTGGTTTGCGTGTTTGCTCTAGAAAAACCATACAGTGATATAACAAAAATTGCCTTGCATCAATCAAAACTCAATGTGTGGTGTGGTTTATCGGTATCCTTAATCATTGGATCTTATTTATTTGATGAAAACACTACATCTGGGCCAGTGATATGTATTTTAAACTCCTCTATGTCAACGCCTTCAAAACTTTATCAACCATGCACTTCAAAATTGTCAAATTTAGACATTGTCTGGATAACACAGTCTTTGTGCAAGAAGGAGCACCTTCTCATTTCGGCCTAAATGTGCAAAGGTTATTTGTGTCACCACTTCTCCTCATGGAGATGGTTTCATACAGAATCTGGAATGCAAGAGCCAGCGATCCCAGAACATGAGGTGACAGACATTCCACTCCCCTTACATTAAGGAATCACCTTACGATCAGATTGTGTTCTGTCCATAACCTGATCCCAGTATAAGCGGGTGTCGTGGTGTGGGGGAAGTTTTCCTGGCACAAGTTGGGTCCATTGATACCTCTGGAGGCACGTCAGGATGCTAGGGCGAATCTAAACGTCGTAGCTGACCAAGGCCAACCGTTCATGTTAACAGTTTATCCTCATGGAGATGGCTACTTCTAGCTGGATAATGCGGCGGTGCACAAAGCCCGCATAACTATGGGATGATTTGAGGAACATGACGATGACTTTTCCTTGCTGCAGTGGCCCCGAATCTCAGCCCGATGAAAATTTGGCCTTAGAAGCGTGTTAGGCTCCTTTAGCCCTCCAAACAGCCTGAATTCGTCACGGCCTTGATTCCAAAAGATGCTCAAAACGTTGTTGAAGTATTGTGTACCATCCAAACATCTGTGATTCACGCACTTCCTCAAGATATGATGGAGGTGTAGGCCTGGAGCAAATAGCACGTTCCGGCTCATCAGAAAAATTTTCAATCGGGCTGAGATCCGGGAACTGAGCGGGCCACTACAGCAAGGAAACGTTATTTGGCCGGAAGTAGCCATCTGCATAAGGATAATCTTTTAATATATGCGGATGCACTTGGTCAGCTATGATCATTAGCATCGTGACGTCCTTCCAGAGGTATCAATGGAACCAACGTGTCCCAGGAAAACAATCGCCACGCCAAGACATTGCCCCCACCGTCTTGAAAAGTTCTTGTGAAACACAACATTTCTGCGCATAGCAGGGGTGTACCTAATAAAGTGGCCGGACAGTGTATTTTAATAATATTATTATTATTAATAATAATAATAATAATAATAATAATAATCATAATCATAATAATATTGACCAAAATCACACACTTACTCAACTTGGATGATATTAAACTTTACACCACAAACAATGCACAACTTACAAATTTACTACAAGTCAGAATACAGTTCACCAAAGACACTGGGAAGGAATTTGGAATCGACAAATGCCATAAGCTACATAACATTCGGGAAGACTTCGAATTTGGAGGGTTTTGAAATGGACCTTGCATTGGTCATCCAATCCATGGAAGAGGGAGACACCGATAAGCATCAGCAATCGCGCGTCAGTGACAACGCTCTCAAGAAACGCACTCAAGGAAACATACCGTGCTCGCGTTTACAACATCCTCAAAACACAACTCAACGCCAGAAACAAAATTAAAGCCATCAACACTTTTGCCGTCCTCACACTAACATATTCGTTTGCCATATTTCCATGGCAAACACTGAACTTGAAGCACCACAACGCACAACATGCACTACATTCGCGAAACACAACATGCACCACCCCAGGTCCGCTACGGAAAGAATGACTCTTCCCCGGAAGGTGGGAGGCCGAGGACTCACAAACCTCATCACCCATACTGAAAAACAAATTCACACACTTAGGGAACACTTCCACAAAGAGCACAACACTCCTAACTCCATTCAGCCATTGTCAAGTCTGATAAACATCTCACTGCCTTGGATCTCCCAAACCCTTCTCTAAACCTCACCGCCCCCGTCATCCGCACACTACAGCTGCGTGAATCATGGGCTCGTAAAGAACTCCATGGCAGACATCGCCACAAACTCAGCCAGGCCCATGTTGACATGGAGGAGTCGAACAGATGAATGACGAGTGGTTATTTGGGGAGGCATGATAGCGATACAGGACCAAATCATTCTCTCAAGCAAATACAACAAACTTATTCTACATGATGCAAACACACATTACGCATGACAGATGCAGGAAATACCACACTAGGCACGAGACGATCGACGACGTAATATCAGGCTGACCCCTTCTGTTCCAAACAGACTACCTCTACAAACACAATCAGGTTGCGTCGATCGTCCATCTCCAGCTATCACACAAATACTCATTTATTAAGAACACGGTGCCGTACTATATGTACCTACCTTAGAATTAGTTAGGAAATTTATGGACACAATCACACATCGTTAACCATCCTTCCACACTTTTTTTTGTTTTTTTCTTTACGCTTGGCAATGTGTGCTTGGGGTTCTTGATCCGCTGTGTCGTCTTAGCTGGGAAAACCCAGAATTGAAACTTTTATTTAATAATAATAATAATAATAATAATAATAATAATAATAATAATAATATTAATAACTTCGAATTTGGAGGGTTTTGAACTGGACCATGGTTTGGCCATCCAATCCATGAAACAGGGAGAGACCTACAAGTATCTGGGCTTCCAGCAAGCGCGCATCATTGACAACGGAAACATCAAAAATGCACTGAAGAACACATACCTTGCTCGAGTTCACAAAATCCTCAAATCACAACTAAACGCCATAAATAAAATTAAAGCTATCAACACTTTTGCCGTTCCCACACTAACATATTCGTTCGGCATAATTGCATGGACAAACACCGAACTCGAAGCACTACAAAGCGCAACACGCACTACATTCACGAAATACAACATGCACCACCCTAAGTCCGCTACGGAAAGGATGACTCTTCCCCGCAAGGAGAGCGGCCGAGGACTCATCAACCTCATCACCCTACACGAAAAACAAGTACATACACTTAGGGAACATTTCCACCAAAGAGGAGAAGACTACTCACTTCACTCAGCCATTGTGAAGGCTGACACACACCTCACACCCCTGAACCTCGAAAACTCTTCTCCAACACTCACCACCCCTGAAACCCACACTCAACAGCTGCGTGAATCATGGGCTCGTAAGGAACTCCATGGCAGACATCATCACGAACTCAGCCAGCCTCATGTCGACATGGAAGCGTCGAACAGATGGCTGACGAATGGTGAGCTGTTTGGGGAGACCGAAGGGTTCATGATCGCAATACAGGACCAAGTCATCTCCACACGCAAATACAAGAAACACATTCTACACGATGCAAACACACATGACGACAAATGCAGGAAATGCCACACTACGCATGAGACGATCGACCACATAATATCAGGCTGTCCCCTTCTCTCTCAAAAAGACTACCTCCACCGACGCAATCAGGTAGCGTCGATCGTTCATCAACAACTAGCACACAAACATTCACTTATTAAGAGCACGGTCCCGTACTACAAGTACATACCACAAAGCGTATTAGAGTCACCCTCATATAAACTATACTGGGACCGCCCCATTCACACAGACAAAACCATACATCACAACAGACCACACATCACTCTTGTTGATAAGGTCAACAAACAGATCTATCTAATTGATATTGCAGTGCCTATCAGCAAGAACATGCAGAAAATTCACGCAGACAAGATCAGTAAATACACTGATATAGCACACGAGCTCCAGAAGCAGTGGAGGCAGGATCGAGTACGTGTTGTACCCATCGTTCTGTCTGCCAGTGGTCTCGTGCCTCACACATTGCACCACAGTCTCAGCACACTAGGACTTCACAAAAACACTTATGCACAACTGCAGAAGGCTGTGGTACTCAACACTACACGCATAGTTAGGAAATTTATGGACACAACCACACATCCCTAATCATTCTCGCACACGTCTTTACACTTGGCAGTATGTGCTTTGGTCCTTGACCCGCCATATTGGTTTTGCTGTGGAAACCCAAGGTTTGAAACATACAAACATAATAATAATAATACTTATAAGCTGTACTGGGACCACCCCATTCACACAGACAAAACTATACATTGCAACAGACCTGACATCACATTTGTTGATAAGGTCAACAAACAGATCTATCTCATTGATATTGCAGTGCCTATCAGCAAGAACATGCAGAAAACTCACGCAGACAAGATCAGTAAATATACAGATCTAGCACTCGAGCTCCAGAAGCAGTAATGGCAGGACCCAGTACGTGTTGTACCCATCGTCCTGTCCGCCACTGGTCTGGCGCATCATACATTGCACCGCAGCCTCAGCACACAAGGACTTCATAAAAACACTTACGCACAACTCCAGAAGGCTGTGGTACTCAACACAACACGCATAGTTAGGAAATTTATGGACACAATCACCCATCCCTAGCTATTTTTTCAAATTTTTTTTTTAACACTAGGCAATATGTGCTTTGGTCCTCGACCCGCCATATTGTCTTAGCTAGGGGAACCCATGGTTTGAAAGTTTTTCGAGATAATAATAACAAGTCCACATGTCCAACAATACAACTGTTCACATGCCCCAACAATACAACTAATGACCTACTACAAGCAGCACATGATAATTTCTAAACCGCACTTGCACATTATACAGGCACAGTCCTCCACTCCCTAAAGTAGACCCATCAAAACAACTTGCCACAGTCATATACCATCTCAACACACACACTATCCCACAACACCTTGACAATATCCAAACATTAGAATACATACATACAACACTCTACTGACGGCACAGGGAACAATTCGCGCACTTGGAATCAAACAACACCACATTCCTACCCCTGCACGGTCACAAGAATACATCCCCCCTTGGAGACGTCGCCTTGAGAGCCGCATCAGGGACCTTAGAGGAGACATAGCCAGGCTAACACAATACTGTGCAGGAAACAAATCAAAGAAACCTATGTCCCAGGTCAGGAAGATATTCAAGCACATAAACACTCACCCTTCACACTCAAACCATCATAACCAGATTCACGAACATCTCGACACACTAAAATAAAAACTGAGTGCACTTAAAAAAACATTACAAAGACACAAACAATGCACTCTGCGCAAACAACAGAACAACACTTTCCAATACAATGAGAAAAAATTCTACAGATCACTTACATTTCCCTCAACTATACCCAACACAAACACACCCACCAGCGAGGCACATGAATACTGGTCGTCTCTGTGGTCCAACCCCATCCTTCACAACGATAAAGCACCGTAGATCATAGAGGAAGAACAACTCGCTGAACAGTTACCCTTTATGCCCTTCCATGATATTACTCTCTCAGACATATAGACAGCACTAAAACATGCACACAACTGGAAGGCTCCTGGTGTAGACGGCGTTCAGAACTTCTCGATCAAGAGGTTCACGTCCCTGGATGGGAAGCTAGCTCTTGCACTCACTGACATATTCCAACACCCAGAACATATGCCTCTTTTCCTCACACAGGGTGTCACTTACCTACAGAGCAAGAACACTGACACAGCTCACCCTGCAAACTAACGTCCAATCACTTGCCTCCCCACACTTTACAAACTCCTCACCTCCTGCCTTACAGACAAAATTTACACTCACATCAAGACACATAACATTCTTTCCGAACAACAGAAGGGCTGTCGTAGGAATTCCCAGGGTTGTAAGGAGCAACTCCTTATAGACTCGGTAATCCTGCGGCAGGCGCGCGCGAACAATACGAACTTATACGTACATCGCGTACATCGACTACAAGAAAGCATTTGACTCAGTTCCCCATCCCTGGCTTTTACACACTCTTCAACTCTAGAAAGTACACCCCAAGATCTCGACATTCTTGATGCCGCGATGAAGAGTTGGAACACAACACTACATCTACGCACCCCCAACACCTCCATCACTACAGTCCCCATTCCCATAAGGAGAGGTATTTTCCAGGGACATTCCTTGAGTCCTCTTTGGTTCTGCCTCGCCTTGAATCCATTAAGCCACATGCTAGACAACACAAAACACGGTTATAGGCTTACCTCAGGCACTCTGACACCATATAAAATCATACACTTACTCTACATGGATGATATTAAACTCTACACCACAAACAACGCACAACTTATCAATTTACTACAAGTCACAACACAGTTCACCAAAGACATTGGAATGGAATTTGGAATTGACGAATGCCGCAAGCTACATATAACAAGCGGGAAGACTACGAATTTGGATGGTTTTGAACTGGACTATGGGTTAGCCATCCAATCCATGGAAGAGGGAGAGACCAACAAGTACCTGGGCTTCCAGCAAGCGCGCGTCATTGACAATGCAAACATCAAAAACTCATTCAAGAAAATTTACCGTCCTCGCATTCACAACATCCTCAAAACACAACTCAATGTCAGAAATAAAATTAAAGCCATCAACACTTTTGCCGTCCCCACACTAACATATTCGTTCGGCATAATTCTATGGACAAACATTGAACTCGAAGCACTACAACGCACAACACGCACTACATTCACGAAACACAACATGCACCACCCCAAGTCCGCTATGGAAACGATGACTCTTCCCCGCAAGGAGGGAGGCCGAGGACTCATCAATCTCTTCACCCTAAACTAAAAACAAGTACACACACTTATGGAACACTTCCACCAAAGCCCACAACACTGCTCATTCAGTCATTGTCAAGGCTGACACACACAGCCTTCTTTAACACTCCCTTCTTTAACACTCACCACTCCCGACACCCACATACATCAGCTGCTTGAATCATGGGCTCATAAGGAACTCCATGGCAGACATCGCCACGAACTCAGCCAGCCTCATGTCGACATGGAAGCGTCGAACAGATGGCTGACGAGTGGTGAGCTGTTTGGGTAGACCGAAGGGTTCAAGATCGCGATACAGAACCAAGTCATCCCCACACGCAACTACAAGAAACACATTCTACACGACGCAAACACGCACGATGACAGATGCAGGAAATGTCACACTAAACATGAGACGATCGACCATATAATATCAGGGTGTCCCCTTCTGTCCCAAACAGAATACCTCCACTGACACAATTAGGTAGCGTCGATCGTTCATCAACAGCTAGCACACAAACACTCACTTTTTAAGAACACGGTCCCATACTAGAAAGCGTACTAGAGTCAACCTCACATAAGCTGTACTGGGACCGCCCCATTCACACCGACAAAACAATACATCACAACAGACCTGACATCACACTTGTTGATAAGGTCAACAAACAGACATATCTCATTGATATTGCAGTGCCTGTCAGCAAGAACATGCAGAAAACTCACGCAGACATGATAAGTAAATATACAGACCTATCACACGAGTTCCAGAAGCAGTGGTGGCAGGACCGAGTATATGTTGTACCCATCGTCCTGTCCTCCACTGGTCTGGTGCCTCACACATTGCATCACAGCCTCAGCACACTAGGACTTCATAAAAACACTTACGCGAAACTCCAGAAGCCTGTGGTACTCAACTCAACACGCATAGTTAGGAAATTTATGGACACAAGCACCCATCCCTAACTATTCTTCCAAACTTTTTTTTTTTTTTTAACACTTGGCAATATGTGCTTTGGTTCTTGACCCGCCATATTGTGTTAGCTGGGGAAACGCATGGTTTGAAACTTTTTCGAGATAATAATAATAATATTAATAATAATAATAATAGATGAAGATAGATATCATTTTTACGGGCATCAGAAACATGTCAATACTTTTTTATATATTTTTAATTTTTTCATATTTAAAAATGCTTTATTGGTCTTTATCATTTGTTTACATTACAATAATTTAAAATTCTCATAGACCTTAGAAAACAATAAAAATAAGAATTTCCTAAAGTTTAACATGTACACGAGAAAAGAATATCACGAAAATTTATATACAAATCATTTTACAAGTGTATTCTACCGAACTTACTACATCAGGATCTAATGGGAGCTATTTAGCTTTTTTTTTTTAATTTGATTTTTTTCAAGAGGCTTTTTGATATTTTCCATGGAATTGCTTTTAATGGTGGTAAATTTTATTATCGTCTATAAATTGTAAACTTAATTTTGTAACATTTATGTTTAATTTTGCTCCGATTAAATTATTAAAGTTAAATAATTTAATAACTTTAAGTTGTAGTGACTAAAATAAAGAGAATAGCTTGAAACAATTTTTTTATTTATTTTAAAATGAGAGTGATCCTGAGAAATTTGAATATTGAGTTTTGATGACGTAAGTTTTGAGTGTGAGATTGAGTGACGTCGCGGACAGAGTGAAAGTAACTTCCATTCGAGTAAGAAGGGTGTTGGCTGTTCGAGAGAGACCTAATGTGTTGGTCTCAGGTAGCAGATGAGAACTATTATTACAGAGCCGGTAAGAAAGTAACTGCCGAGCTTAAAGTATTCTAATTTGGATAATATAAATTTCCGAAGAAGTGAAAAGTTTAATCCCAGTCAGATTAAAACTAATGAAGAAAGAGAATAGGCATGAAGTAATTATTATCAAGTGAACTATTCCATTCGAAGGGAGTGCCGTCCGAGCGAGAGTCTTAGAAGGAATAAGACGAAGATATTTTATAAAGGGAATATTAAAGAAGCGGCCTGAATGGAAAAGACAGTTATCTATAGAAGAAATTATTCTATCGAAAGAAACTGGAATAAGTGAAACGTATAAGACGTTGGATAATATTAAGTAGCTGAGATACAATTGCTGTTCCGTGAAACGGAGAATTCCGAAGAATAGCGAGACGACTATAATTGGAAGATACAGCAAATATTTGTGCCTATTATTCGAAGTATTTAAAGGAGAATCAACATTATTTTATTTTCAACAATATTGCCTGAACTGTTAATTCAACTTGTGAAGCTGAGCCTGAACCCTCTCGAAGTATTGGAATGGACCAAGCGGTGGACTGCAAAACCAGATGAATCATTAGAGTAATAAGGATATTTTGGACAGTAGTTAATACAACGCCAAGGTAATAAATACCATTTAATATTCAAGTAGAATAATGAATAAACTCTAAGTAAATTTTCCGTGGAGTTCTCTAACGGAAATAGTAATAATTAATTACGTGTTGCGATCCGAAGATAAGGATGACAACGTTATTGGAAGTTAAGAAGCCATCACGTGACGAGAAGGAATCCCGCCATGTTCGATGAGTGAAGGATTAATTCAAAAGTGCTTCAAGACTGTGTTTGTGTACCCGTGCAACAATAGTAGAAGACTACGAGATTCTTCAAACCTGTAAGTACGGAACTATTTTTTTCTAGTGTTTTGGATGGGCCGTGAGAATTATAAAAGAAGATTGAAGCTTAGCGTGATTCGAGAAGTGCAGTCAATAACTTAATGTGCGAGCCAACTAGATTAATTCACATAAGGTGATTTAAACCATTAGATTTGTGATAAATTATATTTATTCACATAAGGTGATTAAAACTATTATATTAATATTTCGTGCAAGTGATTACGATATATATTTAGTTATTATGTGATTAATTCGGAAAGAATTAAGAGTGTAATATTTAAATAGTGAGATTTAAATATAGTGCAAAACTGTGAATAACTATATTCAGTGAATTATTGATTAAGTGAATGCTGAAAAAAAAAGTAAACCAAAGTAAAGTGTTTCATAGTACAACAGTGTGACAGTTTAGAAGTTTGTGAAAATAACTATTGTAGTTTACTGTGACACTGAAGTGAAAGATCTAGACATATTGAAGGAGAGATTAAATATCTCAGTTTGTAAATAACGATTCAGAAAATTTTAAAAAGATACCTAATTAAAATATAAATATTTTAATAGCTTATTTCGTTTGCTCATTGCTCTTACTCTGTTATCATTATTAGGGTTTCTGCTCTATAATATTATTATATTCAAATTCATTTATTTAAACCCCAGCAGCAAATTTTAATTCCTTTTCCAAATTATTTTTAATTAATTGTGAGCTACTTTAATTTAAATTTCAGTTAAAAGTTATTATAATTCTTATTAACTTTATTTTTATCGTTTACTAGTAATTAATATTTGGAATGCGGGATTTTTATAATTTTAGGGCGATTCCGCTGGACCCCTCATGTGCTATAACAATCATCAGTTACAGTTAGTGGGAGTTTTATCCACAGCAAATTCATTTTTGTTCCTCAATATGTGAAGTGGATTAAGGACATTATGAAAACAACTGATTTGCGATAGAGAGTCACCAAAAATTTACAAAGAAAATTTCTAAAATTAATTAATTCTTCTGTTTTTTTTACTGTTGTACTTTATGATTTCGATATTGTTATTATTTCTTTTAAATTCTTATTTTCAGATATCAAATAGTTACATACAAGTATATTATCTTTATAATGTATTTGTGGTTTTTTTTTCACTACATTAACATTTTGATAGTGATCTGTAGGAAATATTGAAACAGATATTATATTGTTCGCCTTTACACTAGACAACAACACCTATCGCAAATTGTCAATTAAGCATCCAATGTTTTTCTACTAAGAGTTGGAAATCATTGATTCGAGTAGTTACTGTAAGGCATAGGTAGCTAAACCCTACAGGGAGCGTTGATGTACAAGTTTAACTTCCGGAAATACAGAGCTACTTTTTGAATATAATAATAAATATTGAGCTAGTATTTCTACAAAAGAGAAATAATTTTTTTCAAGCTTTGTAATTATTAACCAGTTATAAATTTAGAGTCTACCAGATTAAATCGTAAGTTTTATGATCGCACAATATCATTTAGTGTAAATGAAATACATAAAATACATCTTTTTCTTAAGTTTTTACGTAGTTCATTAGTGTAATAAATATGCCGAATGTTGTTAAAATAATAAATTAGTCAGGATTTTGAAAACATTTGTACATAAATTGAACTTCGTAATAACATTTATTTATTTTTAAACTGCTCATTTATATCAGTTTCAATAATAACAAAGTACAATATGTGTACAAATGTGACTATTGAAACTGATATAAATTAGCAGTTTAAAAATAAATAAATGTTAATTTGTATAAGTATTTCTTAATAATTATATAGTCTTTTTTGTAACAAAATCTAATAAAAACATGTGTGTAATATCTGTTCATGTTTTGCGGTACTTAAACTCCTAAAGTTGCGGCTCTAACTTTAAGCACTTTAGCCACCACAAGTTATCTGGAACTATTCAAACAGATTCCTTGTAAACTTTGATCTTTTTTATAGAGTAATTTGACTGCATTAACAACAAAATGAGTTTGCCAATGAAATCTTATCAAAATGAATCAGAAATGTCAATTGTCTTATCAGTATATAATCTGAAATCATTCCTAGCAGTTATGAACTGAAGGGTTTCAACATATAGTGAAATAAAATATTATTTATTTATTTGACTTAGTGAACTTTAGTCAAATCAAATGTGAAATAATAAGGCGTGAGAAAATGAACTTGCGATTTTTTTGGTGTCATTCATTGTTTTTGTTTTGACGTTTAGATATAAAGTGAAATGTAATAAAATGAGATGTTTGCACGATAGAAATTGTTCAGCATTATCAGGTTAATAATAGATATGCAGTGATGCAAGAATATCAGTGTGTGAGGAAAATCATTGTTTAGTAAGAATAAGTAAGTATCGAAGTTACGTGCAGGGTTGATATAACAACGAAAAACAAACTGTTAATGATATACTTTCCACTTTAGATGTAAAGATAAAGGAGTTAGTTTTTTTGTGGCCTCCATCGATATGATAGCGGGTTAATCCACAAGAAATGGATGGCAATAAGAAAGGACGTTCGTAATTCATAATGGAACGTCATACTGGATAAAGTAAAGTATATCACGCCTCAACCTAATGGACAAGGAGAATCATGTAGGAGCCTATCCGAAAGTGAAGACTTGTATGTATCAGTATGGAACCGATTGACGAGGACCGTGGTATTTATCACTTTAGTGTCTACAAGCGTTCTACAGTATTGTGAGTAGAAACTTTATTTATTACTTTCAATTGAGTCGTCAGATTGGATCAGAGATTTCAGTCAAGAATTCAAGACCGTCTTGTGTGATATCAACGTTAATACACAGATTCAGTTAATGGAACGTTAAAAGTTCGGAATCGAATGTTAAACGTATTCATAGTTTATTCAAGAGATTGACTCCATAAATAATCGAAGGAATTAAATGAAATAACAGTTAATATAGAATTAAAACATTATAAGTGGACATTAATAAAATAATAATTCGAATTTACCTCGTGATGTAACGGCAAGAGAAACTTATTCTATTAATTATAGAAGAAATTTTCTTCAGTGAACTATATACAGAACTATTCGGGAAGTGTTTAAATGTTGATTAATTCAGCAAACTTAATGGGTCGTGCAAAGAACATTTTTCAATGCTGAAAGGACGGTTTTTTCAAAGAACTTAAAATTGATTTACTTGAGAAGTGTTTAGGTTTAAATTTATATTGACTATTGAATGAAACTATTGAATCTTTTATTTTGTTAGTGCTATTAATATCTGTGAGATTAAATATGGTTTAAAGTATTCACGAGTCTTGTTAACTTCATTATAAATAAGTTATACACTTTAGAAAATCTAGCAATTGAACTTTGTTATTAGTCGTTTGTGATAGGACTATTGTTCATAGACAAAAGAAATTATATGGGATTAAATGATAGTTATATAAGAGATTCTTTCTCTGCTGAATAGGATATAAATACATAGTTTATAAATAATAATAACTTTTCAACAATTAATATGGGCCCAGCACGCATCCACTGCGCAATAGGGCCGTATAACCATATCGTTTAATGAATGTGAAAGCACTTGAGATTGCAATTGTGTGTAGTTACATCAAGTAAAGATTATCATGGCTAGCAATATGTTGTCATTTAGCGGTGACAGCTATTTAAAATGGAAAATGTCCATTCGTACTTCATTCCAAAGAGAGGGACTCTGGAATTTGGCTAGTAATCCAATATCTGAAATAACTGAAATTCCAGACATTGAAAAACGACGGTAATTATTGATGAAAATGGAGAGAGCGACTGGGATTATTATGACCCGCATAATAACAGAATAACATAGTAACAGAAATGGAAGATCCTCAGAAACTCTTGAACGAACTTGAGGAAAAATTCAATGCGATAGATCTCCTTAAAGTAACAGACCTGAAAAGGGAAGTATATATCAACTGTAAGATGTCTAACAATGACGATATTCCCAAGAAAATAGCGGCACTGAAACTACTAATTAATGAAATAGATAAAAGTGGTGGGCAAATAACAGACGCAGAATTCTGTTGGATATTATTATCTGGTCTCCCAAAAGATTACAGGCCCGGCACACAAAGTCTTCTGACACTCCAGAAGCAAGACAACTTCAATTCCGAGTTAATTATAAGTACTATCATACAGGAATATAAAAGGAATCAGTGTTCAGATTCACAGGATGTGAAATTGACAAAAGAATGCCATAATGTTAAACCTTATCACGATACCAGGGTCTAGAAAAAGGTCATTGATGATACAACGAACAAGAATCATCCCAGTAGAAAATGCTTTCGTTGTGGAAAGATTTTACATATAGCTAGGCTTTTTAAAAGTAGAATGAAATCCAATGAAAACAAGAAATCAGTAGATCAAAAATTCACAACTGGAAGTAAGTCATTCTGTGGAATGATCAGCCTTTTTGGAAACAAGCAAATTAATAAAACCGAAAAGAAATATGGTTATATAGATATAGATAGTGGGAGCAGCAACCACATCTGTACTCGGAGGGAATTCTCCAACAGTTATGAACGATTGAAAGAACAAACAACACTTCTGCACAAGCAGAGGCACAGCGGAATTTAAAACTCAAATATCAAATGGTGAATTTAAAGTTGTAAGCTTGAATATTGCCTATCATGTATCCAAGATGCGGGTGAATCTAATTTCGGCGAAAGAATTAGCATCAGCAGGATATAAGCAGGTAATACAAACAAACTAATAGTTGGTTTATAAAGAGCCGGTAGGTCTTTGCATGGTCGGCAAAAATGAAAATAACTTATATCGTGTGTCGGGAATTGGCAGTTCGCAATGTGTTGACACGTTTTTTAATGAATCTCAACATGACCAAATACGATTATAGCATGATCGACTGACACACGCTTTGATAAAGAAGCTACAAATTATAAGAAAATAATCTATTGAGAGGCATAGGAAAACTTCATTTACCGAATGATCCAAAAATTCTTCTTTGATGTACAAGAGGTAAAATGGCGAATATTCAACATAAGAAGTTAGATTCTATTAGAACGTCGCAACCTTTAGAGTTGATTCACACAGATTTGTGTGGAACCATGAACATAAACAACCCAGACAACTTGTCGCATATCCTGACTTTCATAGAAGATTTCAGCAAAAGAAGTTTCTTATACTTAATGAATAGTTGGGGAGGAAGTTGGGGAGAAATTAATTAATTTCATTAACCATGCAGAAAGGTCTAGTGGATTCCAGATTAAACCCATTGTGAGCGATCAAGGCACAGAATTCTTGAATTCGACAGTTAAAAGGTTTGCGAGGGAGAAAGGAATTCAAAGGCATTGCTCATCATCTCATCAACCACAACAAAATGGTCTGGCAGAGAGATTCAATCGTTCCCTCCTGGAAAGAGCTAGGACTATTATAATAGACTTCAAACTTCCGATACTATTTTGGCCATACGCAGTTTTGTGTGCAAATTACACAATGAACCGGACTCATATTACACAATGAACCGGACTCAACCGCATAGAAGCACTTATGATGAAATACCACTAAGCAGATGGTTTGGATACAAGTACGCACCATCGATCAAACACCTGAAAGGATTTGGAAGTGTCGCATATGTGAAAGTGCCCAAATATCAATTGAGAAATAAATTTTTGGAAAGAGCGATCAAGGGAATTTTACTAGGCTACTCAGTCTTGACGAGGGGATGCTATATATATCTTATTAACAACAACAAAATCATAGAAACAAGAAACATTTACGTCAACGAAAATCATCGTGGATGCGATTTGCTGAAGAATAGCGGACACCAAACAAAAGACTATGAACGCCTTATTGATTTAAGAAATGATGATGGTGGTCAAGCAAAAATCAGACACTTGTGGCACATTCAATGCAAGAAGCGGAGCTAATCGCTTACTGCGAATGCGCGAAGAATGTAATGAGTTGTAAAAACTTACTTGAAGAATTGGAATTCGAAGAGATTGAAAAGAGCTGTACCTTAATATGCTGCGACAATCAGCCAACGATTCGCATGGTGAAGGACATATACAACAAGACTAAGAGTAAACACGAGCGACTAAAATATCAAGCAATCAAAAACTATGTAGAACAGTGTTTCCCAACCTTTTTTGTGCTATGTCCCACCTAAAGCATCTAAAGTATGTTATGCACCACCAAATTAGGTATAACTATCACAACCAAAAAATAAAAAAAAAAAAAAAAAATAACCGACTTTTTTCACTTTCACATCCAAAAAAAAAAAATTATTCATTTTCCAATTGCGCCTCTGTGGGGCGTGCGCGTTAGGAAACACGGATGTAGAAAGTAAAGACAGATCTGATTTACATCGCAACAGATAAAAACGTAGCGGACGAATTCGCAAAACGTTTATCAGCAAGCAATCAAATGAGAATCTAAAAATATCTTAACCTTGAACAGTGAATTTGAAAATGTGCGGCATAACGTTTATAAATAGAAATGGATTCCCGATAAAAAGAAAAATTAATAAAAGATAAAATAGAAAAAAAAATACTAGTTGAGGAGGGAGATTGAAGGGTTTTCAAATATAGGGAAATAAAATATTATTTATTTATTTGACTTAGTGAACTTTAGTCAAATCAAATGTGAAATAATAAGGATTATTATTGCGATTCTTTTGGTGTCATTCATTGTTTTTGTTTTTGTAATATTAAATGGCAAATTAATATTATCTACTATATATTAATAATATAAAGTTTAATTCTCGAGCTATTTTGTTAATGCTAGCAAATGTCAGAGTGTTAATCTGGTCTTTTGCTATTGATAGCTTCTACTGGTTTAGCAAAGTCAATTATAGTATGTGATGTGGGCCTTAAATAAATTAATATGAATAAAAAACGTTGTTATAAATCAAAACATTTATAAAACAAATTCATTAGAATACACATATATCATACTTGAATTCATTCAACAAAATTATCACTTTAAGAGTTCAAAAGTTCTTTGTCTTCATCACTAATTTGTTTGGTAAGTTCTTTCAAATTAAATTCATATCACAAATTTAATTTTCCCTTAGTTAAGAAATAATCTACTTATTAAATATCTCTTACACTTGTATGATAATTTTTTCTTATATACATCTTGTATATTTGAAACATCATTTTGCGTTTCATCTAGTTTTATAGTTCTTCCATTATAAAATTACTAAATATCTTTTACGATTTTATATTTACTTTGTATCGTAACATATAGTTCTTCACAATAGCTTTTATAGCTAATAAGTAGTATTTACTTCAATTGCTAATATCATATTAGGCTTATCATGTTGCTATAGTAACAGTTCTATCTTATTTAACAAAGTTCTATTTTCCTGACTTTCTAATTTCTTGAATGATTATTTTCATCTTGAAATATTCGAACTTCTGTCTTTAACCTTTCATTAATTATTCCCTTTACTTGTAGAATAATCTTTTCCTGTATTACTTAGCAGATCAGTATCAATAATCCTATAATACCTTTATGTTACTGATAAAGAATTACTATCTTCAGTTCTTTAATATCACATTAAACTACGATGTCTTTAGGTTTTAATATATTCATTTATAGTTCCTTTTATTATTACTTAATTCAAGTTCCTTTGAATGTCATCCATGTTAAGTAAACGTCGGAGTCTAATTCTTGTATTGTCTTCTTTCGAACGATCCTGAAATTTCAATGAAAATTTCACTTACTTTAGGTTTGAGATCGTTGCTTGCATATTACACTTAAATGAATTTCTGCGAAGGTACTTATCCTTATCGTCTTTCTGAATTCGGTTTCTCAGGCCTAATGATACGACATTGACGTAGTTTCACGTTTCTGTGGTCGGCACTCACGGTCAACTAATGCTTCCATAATTCTGTCACGAATTATAAAATATTTATTTATAAGTTTTACAAGATTACTCCTTACTTTTATAGTTTAAATCATAACATTATTTTACTTAATGGAATAGCTTCTTGAGCTAATTTCATCCATTTTAATGCCTATGAAAATACTATAGGCATCGTACTTCACGAGAACCTAAAAAAACGGCTTTCACTTCGTTACTCTGACACGCTCATTTATTTATCACCATGATTACTAATCTAATTGTTCACGTTCATTGTTCAACAGACACAAATTGCTCTTCTCTTTTCTCATTGGTGATAATTATGCTTTTAATTCAAAATAACTTTCAAAGCATTTAAAAATTATTAATAATTATTTTACTCTAAAATAATTTACTCCATAGTTTTGACATTTAGAGATAACGTGAAATATAATGAAATGAGGTGTTTGCTATGGAGAAATTGTTCATCATTATCGGGTTAGTTATAAAGGAACTAGTTTTTTTTTGGGCCTCCATCGATATGATAGCGGGTTAATCCACAAGAAAAGGATGGCAATAAGGAAGGACGTTCATAATTCATAATGGAACGTCATACTGGATAAAGCAAGTATACCACGCCTCAACGTAATGGACAAAGAGAATCATGCAGGAGCCAATCCGAAAGTGAAGACTTGTATGTATCGGTATGGAACCACCATTGACAAGGACCGTGGTATTTATCACTTTAGTGTCTACAAGCGTTCTACAGTATTAAAGTAGAAACTTTCTTTATTATTTTCGATTGAGTCGTCAGTTTCAATCGGAGATTTCCGTCAAGAATTCAAGGACCGTCTTTTGTGATATCAGCGTCTTTTGTAATACACAGTTTCAGTTAATGGAACGTTAAAAGTTCGGAATCGAATGTTAAACGTATTCATAGTTTATTCAAGAAATTGACTCCATAAATAATCGAAGGAATTAAGTGAAATAACAGTTAATATAGAATTAAAACATTGTAAGCGAACATCAATAAAATATTAATTCGACTTTACCTCGTGATGTAACGGCGCGAAGAATTTATTCTACTAGTGATAGAAGAAATTTTCTTCAGTGAACTGTATATGGAACTATTCGGGATGTATTTAAATGTTGATTAATTCAGCAAACTTAATGGGTCGTACTACATGCACTAAACAACAAAAAAAGAATAAAATAAATTGCAATATGAGAAGATAGCAAAAATTGAAAATTTTCTCTGGGAATATGTTCTGTTACGTTATGTTGATGCGTATATTGCACAGAACGCATACTTCCAGAGAAGAGCACACCAAAGCAGAGAAACAAGGGCTATGAAAATTTTAAAACTGTTTATTACAATACTCATATGTTGTTTTGTGTTGATCAATTACATGGAATACTGAATGTAACATAGAACAATAAACTGTATGCACCTTTGCATATACTAAAGAGGATCTATTCACTATGTAAATAATTTCTAAACAACAATAAATCTCTTTAAACAATTGATTACCATAGTTGTACTACAAGATAAAGCATCTCTGCATAAACTAATAACATTTGTCACTTAACCTACAAAAGCATGTAACTGTTAAATACAAAATATGTACTATTGGCTTTCCCATGTATGTGCATGTTCTGATAATCTAAATTACACAATACTTGAAAATGGTAACTTTACACTTATGTCAGGAAACAAAACCATTCATTGGTATCTTTCCAATAGCTTAATATTAATTAGTGTCTTTGGTTTCTCCCTTATGTGTAAATGTTCAAAGAATAATTCAATAAAATATTCTTTAACTAATAACTACCCTAATCGTATAATAGTACTTGAGTTTCTTCCAGTATCACCACAAAATAAATAAATTAAATGTAGTTACAAATTGAAGTCTTCACGTGATGATGCACAACTGGAACTCCTTTCACAAAATATAGGTAACACTGATTCACTTTGACTATCAACAATTTGTTGATATCACTAATAATAACTTAATTAATAAACAGGCCATTAACACTTAATCCATTTGCACACTTGGATTTTCCTAAAGGGTCATTCCATATCAAATCAACCAATGGTTTGAACCTTGACCCCTCAGAAATTAATGATTTTTTGCACACTGATAATATCTATAGAGAGTATAAAAAATGAAAATTTTCAGATTTTTTGGGCTAATAGTTTTTGAGTTATTGAAATTCAAAAACTAAAAATTCCTTGATTTTGGCCGTGTTTTGAAATTTTCAAAACACTGTAACTCTAGAACCGTTCAACCTACAGAGCTGAAATTGATGTCATTTTGTTCAGATTTTAATGATCTTTAATTTGATATACAACAAAAGTATCTTTATGTCAAATTAAAATTTTTAAAATTTTCAAAAACTGGTTTTTAAAAAATCTTAAAAACACCCCTTTTGATTTTTTAAAAACATATATAAGTTATTTATATTGTTAATACCTATTTTTGTGCCAAATTTCATAATGGGACAGATAGGGGATCATATGGAAATAAAATTTGAAGTGTCATAGTCCATAAAAAAAATGAGAATGCGACTAGCAACCATAGTTAATTCTTATCGTTCGTTGCGTGTCGAACTTTAATTCAAATATAGTTGATGAAAGATCGTGCTGAGTATATCTATAGTTTGTGTATGATCAGTAAACCTACATGGTTTCATCTATGTAATATAATTTAATTAAATACATCAAACAAATTATATCAATAAATTTTAAATTAATAATAATAATATTTTTTTTATTATGATTCTAAATACAAAAGTTACAGTCCCGTTAGGAATAACAAATTCCTATCAACAGGTTCTGAATATAGGTATACTAGAAATGTTTAATTAATTTTGAATACATTGTTAAAAAATATCAAATGACTAACATATTATTGTTTTTTCCAAGTGGTTTTTATCAAGTAGACCGCTAGATGATAATTTTCTAAAATTTTAAATTAGGCAATAACATAATTTAAAAGTTAAAATAATTTTCTGATTTAACTCTATATATAATTATTACATATGTATATTAAAGTTGCCAATGTTTAGCTTATTTTTGTAGAGTACAGTAAGAACAAGTACCAATAAATATTAAGCACATTGGAAGTAAATTGAAAAAATATTTAAATGAGATATTACAAACAGGATTTACAATTAAAAAGAAAACAATTGAAACAAAAGAAATTCATAATAATAATAATAATAATGACAGCATATATTTAGTTTATAGCCATGGAGTTTATAGCCTTGCTCTTCTTATACAACTTCCAAGTCACCTCAATTATGAGACCTGCGATGTTCATTCTGACTACTCTCAACGGATGATCGCCTAATAAGCGTGAAACAGGCTTGTCTTGAGATATCAGATGAACACTGGTCTCAAATTTTAATATGTTAACATTGAGAATGTTAATAGGAAAAAAAATCAAAATAATGAAAAAATAACTCGATACAATTGGCTAAAAATCTTTCAAATCAATAAATTGAAGAATAATTTTGGTCTATGATTGGAAAACTATATAAAATATAAATTATTCAGTAATTTGGAAAAATATAATTCTGAAACAGTAAAAAGTATTAAAAAATGATAGAACTTTATTAACCGCTGATGTGATTGATGAGAATATTCCTCTAAATTCATGCTGTTGTTGTTATTACTATTATTATTAATTTGAAATTTATTTTTATAATTTGTTAATATAATTGTAAATTATATTTTGATTTATTTAATTATATTACATAGATGAAACCATGTAGGTTTACTGATCATACACAAACTATAGATATACTAAGAACGATTATCTTTCATCAACTAAATTTGATTTGAAGTTTGACACGCAACGAACGATAAACAGAGAAAATGGGCGGGGTTACCGGCAGGCTCACTATTGTATGTATGTATGTACAATAATACAGTATAGATATACAGATGAAACCATGTAGGTTTACTAATCACACACAAACTGTAGATATACTCAGAATGATTGTCTTTCATCAACTTCATTCGATTTAATGTTCGTCACGCAACGAACCATAAGAACATAAAACTCTGGTTGCTAGTCACATTCTCATTTTTTTCATGGACTATGACACTTCAGATTTTATTTCCATATGATCCCCTGTCTGTCCCATTATGAAATTTGGCACAAAAATAGGTATTAACAATATAAATAACATATATATTTTTTTTAAAAAATCAAAAGGGGTGTTTTTGAGATTTTTTAAAAACCAGTTTTTGAAAATTTTTAAAAATTTTAATTTGACATAAAGATACTTTTATTGTATATCAAATTAAAGATCATTAAAATCTGAACAAAATGACACCAATTTCAGCTCTGTAGTTTGAACGGTTCTTGAGTTACAGTGTTTTGAGAATTTCAAAACACGGCCAAAATCAAGGAATTTTTAGTTTTTGAAATTCAATAACTCAAAAACTATTAGCCCAAAAATCTGAAAATTTTCATTTTTTATACTCTCTATAGATATTATCAGTGTGCAAAAAATCATCAATTTCTGAGGGGTCAAGGTCCAAAATCATTATTTTTTTGGTTGATTTCACATGGAATGACCCTATATGTCTTAGGTATCCTTATAAGCACTTATTCTTCTTTGCACTTAATACTGCTTTTAACTTGCACGTGATAACTCTTCCTTATCACTTGTATGAATAAACTCTTCCTTATCCATTTGATTGCGAATCCTTCCTTTACTCGAACCAAGCTTCTTTCCTAAGTTGCTTTATCCTTAATATTTATGCGCTTTCTTCTTTAATAAGTCGGTTACTTCTATTCTTCAAGTAATCCTCTTCACAATTTAAACGCACTTCTAGGATATGGGTACTTCTATTCTTCTACCCTCTGTTCGGTTGGACTTGAACCGTTCCAAATAATACGGCATTCGCTAACGTTCCATTGCCTTACTATAATATTCATATAATTCTATTTCTCCTCTTATTAGCAAAATAATTCTTCGTTCTTTAAACTAACGAATCGCTTCTTCGCTTAGTTGTTCAACAGATATTATTACTGGTATTAATCTATTCTGTTCTTCTTCACGGCTTGCTTACCGCTGTCACCTTCCTTGAACTGGACTCTTCCATTATATTCCGAAATGAGATTCTTTAACTTCTGTCTTCATTAATTTCTGAGAACTCTTTTCTATAGAAATACTAAGTTACTTTTACTTATGACTATTCGAAGAATTAAAGTCCTTTAAATACTCAATATTAAATTTACTCTTAGGTTCGAAGTATTTTTTACTGTCGCCAGTTCTGCTTTGGGGCTTTTCCACTCTTGCAAAGAGAATCCTGACATCTGAATGTTGCGGGCAGGTTATCGGAATTTAACTAATTCTTCTTACTTGAATTTCGTCTACTGCAGCTTTATAATTATCACCTTATTACTTTCGGCAGAGACATAACTTATTCGAAATTCCCGCTCTCCATTTTTGAGACAATCTATCGAACCATCCTTCTCGTATCAAAGGCAAACGAGTTCTCTCTCTCACACTACGTCAATTACTACGTCATCACACACAAACTCGTGTGACGTCAACTTACTCATTTCTCATTGGAAGAAATTAAAAATCACAAAACTAAATTTTCTTTTCAAGCAAAACAAAATAATTATTTATTTAATAAATAAAACTCAAACTCATTAAATTTAATATGCAAGATATTAAATTCAATATATAGCAGCATATGTTATGTTATGTTATGTTATGTTATGTTATGTTACAATCGGACCTCTATTTAACGCAGTCGCTAAATCCCCCCAAAAAGTTCGTTATATGGAAAATTCGTTAAATAGAGATTCACCTTTTCAAATTACTTTAAACTACATGAAACAGATTTAAAATACATAAACAATAAATATTATTAAAAAAAATAATGAATGATATAAAGCACACATTACCACATGCATACTTAAATTTACTAATAAAGTCTGTTAATTTTGTCTTTTTTTTTTTTTTTGGAAAAAGTGTTTTTGCTGATAGTACGTCTCACATCTTTGCACCAAAAACCCCTTCAGTATTTTCTTAAAATTGTATTCCGCATCGGATTGTTTCAAATGATTTTATCATTTCATCATACGAAGGTTTTTTGGATTTCTTCATTGTGTTCATTTCCATTTTCATTATCTTCATCGTCATCGCAATTGCTGTATTGTTTTTATTTTTCACACAGTCCAAAGTATCCGATTCAGTTAGTGTTTCCGAAGTCTCAACTTCAAAATCAAATGAAAGATAATCATCAATCAGCACATCATCGTTAATTTCTTTTTTTTCTCTCATCTATATCCTCCAAAAAGTTCGTTAAATAGAACATGCACTTCGCTATTTGGAGGTTACTTTACGAAGAAATTATCAAAATGTTGTTGGTTCTAAAGAAAAGTTCGCAAAATAGAGAAATTCGCAAAATAGAGGTTCCTTAAATAGAGGTCCCGCTGTAATTTGTTTCGTTATGTAACGTTGTCTTGCTATGCTATGCTGTTATATTATGTTGTTATGTTCTGTTAGGTTATGTTATTTTTTTGTCATATTGTTATATTATGTTAAGTTTTGAGTGGTATATTTAAGTGACTGGGAAGCTGAGCAGTAAGACCTTAGGTCAACTGTGCTATCCCCAAGGAAAGAAAAACAGATGGATGAAATGATGAGAAACTATGATGGAAAAAAAGTTGGGGAATACGCAGAAGCCAAGACAACCTGTCCAGTGCGGATTGTCTACCACGAAACCCACATGAAAATGAACGCAGGTATTCAGACATTTTGGAATTTAGACCATAAATAAATTATTGTACCAAATCCCCGAAATACCGGAAAGCCATTTTAGAGAGAGGCGCCTACAAACAGTCAACCAAACAATCAAAGACAAAATGTGTTCAGTTTGAATAATAATAATAATAATATTTTTTTAATGTGTACGATATCTACAAACAAATAAAAATGAACAACGGAATATAAAACTAAATAAAACTTAAAAAAAAATTTCTGAGTAATTAAATTAGCGAGTTACATCTGTAACAAAACTAATTTCAAAACTTATGATATCAGGTTTCCCAATTAAAAAAACATTTTAATATTTAAAATGTAACTATTATCTTTTGCTGTAACTTTAAATAGTTTATAATAAGCTTATTTAATATTTAGCTAATTATATTTGTTTCCAATTTGCAGAACATATATTTTGAATTAGTTTATATCTTAATGGCACACTGTAAGAAATCAAATTCCATTAATCTCCAATATATTCTCAAGATTTTAGATCTTTATTTGCTATTTTAATGTATTCGGAAAAGTTGTGGAATTCTGTTTGTTCCTGTAATTTGAGAATCAGCAACTTTCGAGCTTCGAGGAATCTCCTGTAATAAGTTAAACAGAATTATTTGGGAAAACAAGAAGAAACAACAGTGAGTCTTCTTTTTTTGTAATATCTATTGAAAGTTTCATTTTAAAATTCAATATCATATATTTTAAGCAGTGAATAAAAAAAAAGTAAATAGATGATAGATTATTTCTGTTTTTATATGTCGAGTTATGTATAAAACTATAGATATAAGCCTTTTTTTATTAGTATTTCATTTATTAGAAAGAGAGATGATGTAACTCAATTTTTTGTTTCTATGTAAATTTTTGAATAGATAATAGAAATATGAGAGTTGCTGAAAATATTCCATTAATTATTAGCAATTGATTGATGTTGAATTATTAGAAAATTATATTAATAGGAGGTAATTTGAATCTACTTATCATGATGAAGTTATCAAGAGAAATTGATTCATATATGCAACACGAACACAAAATAAGAAAATAATAAGATTTAAATACCTAAAGTTCTCATTACAAAAAGCCCAAAAAACTCCTAATTTAACAATATGTGGATTATGAAACATAATCATAAAATAATCGTATTGATTTACAATACTGTCAAGTATTTTCAATTAATGTCCCTTTCAAATTTTCCAGGATGTAATATAAGGGTCTATTGTTACTTGAAGGATTCGACTAACATGAGGTCATATATTACGATTGCGTCCTAAATAGTTCATCGGCTCATATAGGCCGATATCTGTTAAAATTTTGATAAATTTTCAAAATTCATCTGGTTTATGGTGAAAGTTCTAACGGTCGCTTAACAATTAGCTGGAGCTATTCTGCTGTAGCGATTTCAACAATTTTTTTCAGCGCTCCTCTAGATGTCAATAGGGCAGGATATTGAACGATCTTTCAACACACATCGTTCAGCTGAAAAAGTTAGAATATTATCTTGAACTGCTCCCTTTTTTTGTCTCCTATAGAGAGCTTTGCTGAAATGATACGACATCTAAAATTGAACATAGAATTGCTGTACCACAAGTTACTTGAAGACTTGTCAAATGTTCTGTAAGGCAATTTAAGACACCAATATCATCAATTTGTCGATGCTGGATGTGAAGATATCAGCTAATAATGATCAGATATAAATCAAACATTTTATTTGACTAAAGTTTTGATTATTTGTTTATTTCCTACATCTAGCAAATCCACAAAACTGCATTTATATCGCTTTAAAATTTCTGAATTTTACAATTTATATGTCATAAATATACATATATGTAAATAATAGTTTTAATAAACATTGATAGCAAGAGAATGAAAAAAAGTTAAATTAAATTTGCTTTAGGATTCCAGTAAGAATATATATACAGGATAATATTGATCATGAAAAATATCCTAAGGAAGAAATACAAGTTTATGCGGACTTTTCTCTTATGATGTTTAGTATGAATATCCAATATTTTAACTCTAGTCAAGGAAACAACGATGAGGCTTACCAACTGGATGATGGACTTCCAAAATTAAAATCCACGGAGAATTAAATACAAACTTAAAACATGATTAAATAATACGGACTCAACAAATACGTATCTGGAACAATGAAAATTTTAATTCAGGGATAAGAGAAAGCGATGGATATGATCAAAGATAGTTAATTTGAAACGAAGTGAAAGTTGAAACGCAGAGATAATGCCGAAGAATAATTGTTTACATGGGAAACAAAACCAGAAAGATACAAATGATTTAATACTTATTGTAATTCAACAATTCTATAGAGTTGGCAATAATGATAACTGGTAATGCTGATATCGATATTTTAAAAAATTAAAAAAAAAACAGATTAGATAGTAGTGAATGGAGGTGGTCGGAAAGCCAAGAACCCCGGACTTAGGTTAATATTGAATCCACGTAAAGAAGAAGAGAACGATATAAAAGAAAGAAGAAAGTAGCGCAAGGGAAATAAGAACCAGAAAAAATCAGTCCAAAACAGTTCGTTCACCATCATCACACCATCAGAAATGAATAGTCATTGTCTTAGGGACTTGTGAATCCAACTGCCCAAAAATACGTAGTTCTTAATGTATTAGTGAAAGGTAAAATGTATTTCACAAATTTCCATAGATATAATGCAGAATACAAAAATGAGGTTAAAAATGATGGAAAACCTCCATACAGTAGATTCAGATAGCATAACTACGAGAAAAAGTGTCAAAAAGATAAAAAGTCCTTGTTATGTCTTATGTAATAAAATAATGGAAAATAAAAGAAAGAGAATAAAAGAAAAATCCAATTCCAAATAATTGAAATGAAGACAAAAAAAATAAAATCAGAATTCCAAATGGAGATATTCAAGAAAAGATGACAATGGTAATTATTAATTTGCCTGAAAAAGAAATTGCCTCACAGGATTTTTAAGGAATGGCTTTATAAAAAATAAATGATCTTAATAAATGAAATTATGTGTTCACTAAGGAGTTACAAACATTTAAAAGTAGATTTTTTTAATGTAGGTGTATTATAACATAGGTGTACTTTGTTGAATTGTATAATATTATATTATTTAAAAAATGAGAATTGTCGTTCACTAAAATAAATTGCTTTTCATATCGACATATAAACATCAAAAAGTAATTAATAGAGTAAATCCTGTTACAGTAAAATTTCTCATGGACCAGGGTACATTATTTAACTTAAGTGATTTAATCCCTCAGAAGATGGTTCCGTAAATTACAAAACTAATGAGTTATGGAAAAAATCAGAAAGTTTTATGTATGAACTAGTTTTAGATTTAAATTTAAAACTACACTGCTCACGAAATTTAGGGGACATCTTGAAATGAATACAATACACTCAGAAAAATGAGGCATTTCAGTTTATTTATTAAATAACATCATCACAAAATGACATGAATATAATATGAATAATGAAAGAAAGTAAGAATAACAAATGTAAGAATGTGCAAATAGAATGCAAAACTTTAATTTGCATATTTGCCCACAACCCTGTGTAAAGAGGCTGGCGCTATTGGGTTATCTCCACTATTCTAGATCAAGTGGCAGAATCGTTTACTGTCACCTGAAAATGTCCCTACAACTTGATTTACCCGAATCTGAATTTCTTGGGCGTCTTGATGCTGGCCAAACACAGATGACAGTGGCAACAGCAGCTTGAACATTCCAAAGCGCGATAGCAGATTCTGGAATCTCTTCAGACAGACAGGCACAGCACGAAGAAAACCAGGACAGGGCCGCCCACATGCAACAACTGCAAGAGATGACCGCTACCTGATGCTGATAGCAAGAAGGAACCGGCGAAGCAATGCGACTGAGCTATGAAGACAGTTTCTCACTGCTACTGGACGACCGGTGTGTACTCAGACCGTGAGAAATTGGATTCATTTCGCAGCATCCCAAAAATTTTGTGAGCAGTGTATTATACACTATTATATTGATAGCAATAAAAATCGAAAAAAAATATATGCAGTTAGGGCCAGCTTTATTTTTATGGACGATAATGCACACCCCCACCGTTCGACAGCAACAGTCAACAACATGCTGAAACATGCTGCAATCGAGCGCATGGACTGTCCTTCGCGTTCTGCTGACCGCAATCCCATCGAACATGCTTGGGATGCACTAGGAAAACGTGTTCCCAGTCAACAATCATCTCCAACAACACTTCGTCAGCTGGAAGTTGCCCTGGTCCGCGAGTTGCCACCAATTCCACAGGAAATCCTGCACAAATTGATCCTCTCCACGCCTCATCGCTGTCATTCTTCTGTAGCTATCTCAGGTGACTGTACACCCTACTGAATAGTCAATGTCCGGTATATTTTTCACGTTTGACATGCGTATGCTAACCCGCGTCCTATATAAATGGATTCTCAACCTCATTTGCATATTCACAAAACTTTCAATTTCTTTTGCTGATGATGTTCTTTAATAAATAAAATCCAATGCCTCTGTTGTTGGGGTGAATTATATTCATTTCGCAATTTTTGAGCAGTGTACTTAACTATATACTTCTTTGGCTCTAATTCCGAGGTGGTTGTACTCACAGAGATGTTTAGAGAACTGCATAGAAAGAACTACTGGACAAAATTCAAACAAATTTAATGTGCATACTTTTCTGATCACGGAGTTTCGATTTCTCAAATAAAATAAGTTAGTCGAGAAATTTCATGCTACGATAAAATTTTTTGCTAATGTAGCTTAACGTACATATTAGGTAGGTTCAGAACTTTAGAGTACGGTATATAAAGAGTCCAAACTTGTTTTGCAAGAATTTGGTTTAGCGATAAGTCTTGATGCTTACATCATGATCGAAAGCTGATATAAGCTAAGAAAACTGAGGAGGATTTAACCTCCTTAGTTGAACAGCATTCTGATATTGCGCTTGCGATAACACGGCAATTGGACGTATCCAACAGTGCGGAATACTTGACGGCGACTATTGCACTTTTACTCCCACAGGGTATGTCATTGTCACGAATTGCTTCCTAGTGATTGTGAGAACCGGAAAAAATTTGCCTTTTCATTCACAGGTCAGATAATGATCGACGATTCATGGCCCTTAAAAATTATGAAATGACGATTCAAGATAAAATGGTTCACTTTCACTTGAACGAGCACAACTGCCGTTTTTGATCTAGAAAAACCAACATTCACATAATAAAAAGTCCCTTGCCTCAACTAAAACTCACAGTGTGGTGTAATCGTACCGTTTATCATTGGATCTTATTTATTGGATAAAAACTCTACATCTGGGACAGTGATATATTCTTTTGAACGGCTCTATGTAAACGCCTACAAAGCTTTGTCATCCCTGCACTTCAAAGTTGTCAAATTCAGAAAATTGACTGAATAACACAATCTTTTTTGCAATATGGAGCACGTTGTTATATCGGCTTAAATAAGCAAAGGTCATTTGTGTCACCACTTCACTGATGACAGAGTAATTAGCCGATCATTTCCAACAGCATGGCCCTACCGATTATCAGACATGATTCCTTGTGATATCTGGTTATGAAAAAACTTGAAAAGGCTTGTTTATCAGCAAGATGTTCCTAATTTATCTGCTTTAAAAGAAAGAATTCCGCTACACATGAGACAACTGCCCTCTATTTAATGAAATTCTGCTGGCGAGTGCGTTGTCCATCGAAATCAGGCTTCAGAACATGGAGAGAGATCGCACGTAGAACCAAAATTCTGAATTATTGGTTACTTCACATTTAATGGACACATTTAATGTAAACCTCTGATAAAATTTGTTAAATCAAAACCTTCGACATTGTAAACTATGGACAGTTAAAACTAACAGCATGTGTAAATGCGTTACTAAATTCCAATAAAGTTATTGTACTTCTCTTTCTTTACTTCTTTGTACTGCCGAAATTTATTTGATAGCCTACTTAATACGCAAAATAAAGTGACATTACGAACAAATTTCACCAAACCTGAAAACTTCTTTTTATTTAAGAAAAATAAATTTCCTGTAGTCAGGAAGATGTTGAATTTT
>JAFIDM010083173.1:67084-97745 GCA_023159025.1 Thereuonema tuberculata | reverse complement strand
AGAGAGAAACCATTCGTTGGTTAGTCCCATTCACTACCCAAGGGTCTGATAAATTTCAAAATCAATAGAAATTTTCAGAGATTGTATAACCGAAATTACAAATTTTTAGGTGAATAATTTTATTTTTAGATCATTTGGACGGACGAGCATACTGATTTGGATTTCAAACTGCTCTGGGTTAACTTTTCTTGCTTTCAGTTTTATTAATAATTTCAACAACTGTGTTTTGCTTCTGTGTTTCCTTGATGGTTCATGAAATTGCGCAGCAGTTTCAAAAACATTCTGTAATGGCGGTTTTCTTCAAATTCCATCTAAACTACCTATCTGTAAGCATTAGGGACTGTATATAATATTTTTTTATTTTGGCAAATTGTCTGATATCTTCCCTCGTTTCTTTGTTTGTATTACGGACAGGATTTACATTAACCATGTAACGTTGAAAGAGTCCTCGAACCCAAGAACTTCCATCCTAGATCGATCAAGTTGTTTCTTAAAAAAATCATGTAAGTTTTGCTTCCCAAGGATTATAAAGAAATGTGAATTATATTATATATATTATATAAATTATTAAAGAAATTAGAGAAAGACTAAACGTTTTACAAATTGCAAGTGTGTTTAATATTTGGAATCTCAAAGGCTTTTTAAAAAGTGTCTTTCGCAATAGGAAATTGATTTGTTTTTATCGTCAGTTGTCATCGTACTGATGTTTCTCAACAGTGCTAACGAATGGGAACTCACATAAACAAGTTATTCAACGGGTGGAAGATGATGACAGGTCCGTTGGAAAGGGGGGTGGGAAGACCAACGCCAGATTCCACTAACTCCGGAGTAACGTCGATAGAAAAGAGCGGATATTTTTAGGCTCCGTTATCAGAGAGCGACACCGACTGCCACCTGCCGTCAGTCGAGAACCTCACGGCAAAACGAACACACGAAGCTTTCATGGGTCGGGATACTTGACAAGGTGTACATGACGTCCGAGCGGTGATCAATCATTTTGCAGAAAACGCGCGCACAATTCTCCGTCGAACTATCGATGAGCGGCTGAGCGGCTCCGTACTCCCACAATGTATGGGTGTCTGGGACCGAGCGAAGCCCGACACCCAGCGGAAAGCCTGTCGCCTGCTCCTGCGAGCCGCCGAACTAAATGGCCCACGACGTTCTTCGTCTTGGTTGTATCAGCCGCAATTCTGAGTGTTAGGTCCGCCGATGAACTGACAGGCCCGACCGTAACCAATACCGTGATGCCGGAAGACGCAACGGCTACTTCGGTATCGAGTAACAACGATAACTCATCACAATTCAAATGCAACAATTCAAATGAAACAATCTATGATGAGAGCTACGATCACAGGACAATTCGGATCGGGGTTCTTATCAGTTTTAGGTCCAAATGGAAAATGATAATGGGGGCGGTGCCCCTGGCCGTGGAAAAAGCGAACAAGGTTGTGCCGTCCGGTTGGAAGCTGTGCTACGATATTCAGAATACCGATCCGCCGGGAAGTTGCACGGCCCTCCAACATATGACCCTGTGGAGGGAAAAACAATATCATGCCTTTATTGGACCTGATGTTAATTGTATGGCAGAAGCCTTAGCAGCTACGGCGTGGAATTACCCCCTCATCACTTATGTAAGTTAAAACTTTAACTTCTTTTCTTTTAGAAGGTTAAAAACAACCTGATATTTTTCAAAACTTCTTGTTAATTGTAAATTACGCCTAATAAAGTTTATTTGTTAGTTATTAACGCCTAAAGTACATGGGTAGGTGTTTCTCCTATGAGCCTTCATGGGGCGCCGAAGATGTAGGCTCCGATGATTGTCGGCATTAGTTGAGATTGGATAGTTAGCCTAGTGCTCTCCCTCAAAAAACACCTACACATGCCAATTATTACTGCTTAAACAACAAAGTTTACGTTCTTCCAACCTTCCCATTCGAAAATATAAACGAAGTTCATACAGTAATTATGTAGAATATTTTCTTTTCTAAATATTTTATTTAGATAATAAACATTGAACTGATTACCTCTCTCCTTTTGTTTAGCAAATGGTTGCTTCTAGAAATAAAGATATCTCAATTGTAGTAAAATAGATTCAATTCTTATAAATTGTTCTGTCACTAAAGGATAATAGTAGAGTTAGTCAATTGAATTTCCCTTAAATATTCATAATTAAATTGTGAACCAAAAAATGAGAATAACTTGAACTTATCAAACTTATTCATAGTCATTATTGGATATCATTATATCGGTGATAAACTTTATCTAATTTTTATTATCAATTTTAACAAAGGAATCCATTAAAATTTTTTAATTCAATAAAGAAACGAGAGTGGCGCTAAATAACAAAGTTTGGCTTGACATTATTGTGTAGCATACATTGTAATAAGAAATCAATAATATTTAATGATAGAGAATTTTAATTTCAAAATTTCAAAGAAAACTGTATCATTATCTGAGAAAGCATTGATAAGGTTGTTATTCCTGATTACAAGTGTATTTTTATATATATAAGGATCAGCAAATATGTGATTAGAAGATAGCTTTTTCAGAAGGTTCTGATAACGAATGACATTTCTTGTAACTAGTATAGTTTTCAAAATACAATGAGAAATTTTTTCAATGTGACTAAGAACACAAAAATCTGAAATATATATAGTTTGGAAAACAAGAATTTAATAAATTATGAACAACGAATATTCGAGAATCTTTCATTGTTTTTTTTTTACATATAAGTTATAAAAATTTATTTTTGAAATCTCACATTATTTATATAATCTCATGTTATGTATTATGAATATCTAGGAATCGGTATCGTTTGAAAAATCAAATCATCAACGTAAGGGTTCAAATTTCCGTTGATTTACTGAAACTTCGGATTTGGAATGAAGTAACAGCGACAAGGAAGCTGTAATGATGATATTTAGGAAAGTTCGCGATATGTGCTACAGAAGAAGTATTGTAAAAAAATTGTCTTTTCACTAATTAACATAACATCAGGGCCTCGATTAATCACAAACACATTCACTATTAGAAACTGTTGACTAAGAAAAACCAAAATTTCAAGAACATATTTTAAACTAGAAGAGACATAAAAATTTCTGAAAATATTTAGAGTTTCAATATTTATAATTTTATTTTGAATGAAACTATGAAGTCAAACTCTTTGAAAAACAATATTCCAGCCTCTCGAACGAGTCAATGACTTTTGTTTAATTTACATTTTTTTATTGGATTTTGATCGAAATAACGGAATGGATTTTAAATTTCGTAGCAACTGGAATTTTGGCTGAGAATCCAGAAAGTTCTTCGTGCATTAGTTTCATCATTTTTAAAAGTTATCTTTTTTTGTTATTTTCTTTTGCTTAAATATTTAAATATAAATCGGATCGAAAAGAATTAACTTAGAAAATAAATAAACCTTTAACAGATATCTAGGAATTGTTCGTTGTTTATTATCTGGGAGATGGGATCTTATTATTTTGTTTATATACACATAAAAAAAAATGTTAAAATAGTTTTTGTAAAAAGTTGTTTAGTTTTAAAAACTTTTTACTTTTTTCTTTGTACGATTAAAGCTTTCTGTGGATGTTATAGTAATATATATTTGTTACAAAAAAAAATGAAAAAAAGTACAAAAAAAATGCTTATTTTAAAAAGTGCTTTACTTGCAAATTATTAATTTTTATATTGTTAGTACAAAAATGATTTTTTTCTTATTTCGATTAATTATCTATTAATTTTGGTTTAAATAAAGACAAAAAACTCAACATAAAAAAAGTGTAAACTTGATAAAATGCTGCAATCGGTTAATAAATTACCTAAATTTGGCAAATAGCTTAAAATTGAATTCCTTATTCCTGACGTAGGATTCGAACATCCAAAAAATACCTTTTGGACTAAATTCTAAAATAATGAAATAAAATAATAATAAAATTAATTTGTTGCTATTTTTTTTCTGTACTGGATATATTGCTTTATATATTTTATGAATGTAAATAGTATTTTCAGTAAATAAGTTTAAGGCCCCTGTCAATTCAATTACTACGAACTTATATTTATTAGGTCACTGTAAACTCATTGTTTTTCTGCTTCTTCAATGATAATTTACTTCTACCCAAATATAAACTCTGTTACATACTTTTTTTTCCCTAATTACTATCAGAAGGAAATTTCTATTTAAAAAATCACACGTGCAAATGGTTAATGGAACAGTTTAAAAGAAAACAAGCCTAAAACGCAAGGGTTTTCCTCTCAACCACGAAAAAACAAATAAATATCATCTCTCAATCTTTTATCTGAACTTTTAACTTATTTTTACATTGCAGATTTTTTTTTGTTCTGCAGTCCAAAATACAAGCACAGTTTTTTTTGTTTTTGTTTTTATTTTATAATTATGAGATCGCGAAAGAGCTATTTAATATTTGTTTTTCAAACATCTGTAAATTCAGAAAACTAACACCGCAAAACTAAACAAAACAAAAAAAAAAAAAAATAAGAAAAGAACTAAGAAAATTTTCTGAAATTAACTAATTTCAATCGAAACGATACTATACAGTCTCCAGACAAATAATAAATAAGAAAAATAGCTCCTTTGATCCAATGCGGAGTTTAAGTTAAAGCAATTCCATGAACAGGCCGTGCAGGCCAACGGGAGCGCGGGAGGTAAGGCTCCCAGCGTTTCGTGACCAGCGGGACTAGATTGAGGTCGGGAGGGGAGTTTAGATAGTACAATTTATTAATTTACCAGAATATTTTCACTTAAAATAACCCGAGAATTTGTAAGGATTCGAGGCATAGAATTAAAAATAAGTGGCTAAAAAAATAAAGATTTAATTCAAAATAATAATCTCAACTTCTCTCTTGTAAAAAGTAGTTTAGTTGTAAGATAGAGAATTTCTTTTTCTAAAAGAATGAAGAAAACAAAAAACACTTAAGACTTTAGGTGGAATAATTCTTACAGTAAATTCTATAAATATATTTTTGTTTTCAGTTAAGTCTCAAAATTCAGTAATTTTTTTAGATAGTGACGGGATACCGCAGCTACATTGAACGCATCTGGAAATTACATTCTTCTTACCATATTATGAAAACGAAATTTCTGAATCAGGCGCGAGATCTACAGCCAAAACCTTTCACAAGTTGTCTTTTTCTCTTATTGGATTTCAATAATTCTGTTGACTTGAATTCACAACATAAGAAGGACTGTAGTCGTATTGAATTTCAAACCCAGTTTGTCAATGTTTCACCTTTATTAAAAGAGATCCAGGTAGTAAGAAGAAAGGAAAATTCAATATATGGTCTGTAATCCGAAAATATAGTAATTTCTTTTTTAATTTTTTTATCTTTATTTGGTTTTTTATTAGAGAAGCATTTCTGTTCCTGTCATTTGACTTTTCAGATCAAAAGAATCCATTTCTTTAAAGCAGAAATAAGTTATAAAAAAAATCACAAATAATAATATTAACATATTTATTTTAATTTTACTGTAAATAATTACTGAAAGAGGAAATTATCCTTTTCCCTTTGGGTGTTCAGTGGGAAACAAACAAATAAACAAACTTGCCTTTCACAACAAAAGACTATCGACTTAAGAACTGGATAATTTTATTTGTAAATTTCATTTTCTAGCCTTTAAGTTAACTTTTAAAAAATAAATACAAGCAGCATTCTGATGAACTAAGCGGGTGTTCTTAATTTGGCATCCTTCCTTTTATCGAATTTGGCCAACTAGGGACCACGTTACTAGCTCAACCTGACAACGTCAGGGCGAGGCTAGTGAAACTCAAGAAAGGGGGGACGAGAATTATAACCCGTCCAGGATAACCCTGAGATAGTAAGTCCCAGGTGGGAAACGGACGAAACACAGAAGAAGAAAGAAACAGCCATGCCACCACCGGGATTCGAACCCGGGTACTGGCGCATCGGCCACAACGGCAGTCCGCCGGCTAAACCGCACGGCCACGCCAGCACGGCAATTAGGCATCAATAAGTATAATTTCTTTCTTTTTTTTAGTTTTTGTGGTTGTTATTATTAGTTCAACCTTCGAGATATTATTTATATTTCTAAGAAAGAAATGCCTTAAGGCCAGAAAATGTGAAATTATTTTTAGTAGTAAATTATATTACAAAGTGTGATTTATCAAAGTAATCCCTGGAAAAGACAACCAAAAGATTTATCTACTTTTTTCGTGGTTTTTGGATTTGATATTTAACCAGTCCTGATTCAAAAATTATAGAAGTTACAATAGTTGAATAATATTCAAATAAAAATATCAATAATAATTATGTTACTTTATTATATATTAACAATTATTCAGAAATGGAAAATATAGAACTGCAATTTAGAGGTCGGGCATAAGACGTGGATTGAGTAGAACTCAAATATAACGTAATATCTGCAATTTATATCCAATTTCCCAAACGAGTTCCTTAATAACTCAATAGATTGGTGATTGTCATTAGGGGTTAGGGAAACAAACTTTGAAAACTGTTAAAAACTATAGATATTTACATTACACGTACATTTGAACTGTTCCTTGCAACAAAACCCTCAATTAAGAAAGTATTCGTAACATGTTGCATCAAAGGCATACTATGCTTTTGTGGCGGCCTTTTTTTTTTTTTTTTTTTTTTTTTTTCAAATATCTCCCATTATAAAACTCAATATCTGGAATTGGAATGTTCGATTTACTAAAAGAATTGGCAATTAAAAGAATAATCTTCTTTTGATTCTCAATATTTTCTAGCCCATTAATTTAGAATTTAAAGATGTAATGTCAGCAATGTCAATATTCCAGCATTATGATTAGTCCTGACGAACTGTTGCTTTTAAGCCAATTCTACCTTTGCTCTAACAAATATTAGTTACTTACTATATGATTCTTCCTACTTAAATTATGAACCTTTTCTTTTTTATAATTTACAAGTCGTGTCCAGTATTGCTAGACGAATACTGTTCTCAAAAATATTTCATAGTTTCCGTGGATAATTCATTAATTCAGAGGAAACTTCCTGTGGATCTTCTCTTCGTGCAGCTGCAAATCTTTTCAATGCGTTTAAACATTTCCAATTCTTATTAGAAATTTGAGGCTTTGAGACGTAGAAGAACAACTAATGAAAAAAATAATAATCACTAGATAGGTAATTTAGGTTAATCCTAACTAATCTTATATTAGAAGATTTATCAACTCTGTAGAAATTTCGTTAGAAGTGAGAGAATTACTTATTAAGAAAATTTATATCGTTTGATAAACATACGATGCCAGGAATAGTGTTTTATTTACATTCATCAAAATATCTGCTTGATGCTTTTTTTTTTAACTTAGAACCATCTTTTCACAAATTATCTTCTGTATATCATAATAGTGAAATAATGATGATTAAGAAAACCTTACGAAATTACTAATATCTCGTAATATGTTCTTGAAAGCAGTTAGTTCACGAATGTCAGTTATTATATGAATAGTAATCTCTTTACTTGCCTCAATGCTCGAATCTGGTGATGTGTGAAAATTCCTTTATTTCCCAGAATATAAATTGTCGACATTCACGTAGCATCAAGAAACCGGGAACACGCAATGGGATTTATAAAATGTTATTTGAATTTGTTTTTGTTTTGTGAAATGAATGATGTGACAGATTATGATGTCACATAACATCATAATCAGATGTTGATATTGCAGGATGTGACAGGGTTATTCACAATTCCTTGACACATTTCAGAGGTTCGCAAGTCGACTGCGAAGACAAGGGATGTTTGCCCCCGAGATATCAATCGAAAGACAAACTCAAGGTGGGCACAGAACATTTATGGAAAAAAAAATTGCATAAATTTTGTGTGTTCACCTTATGTGAAGCGGCAAATATCCAAGCGGTAATCCACTTCTGACCATATGTGGTGCAGCATATCACTGGCGATGATTGCAATTGCAGTGGTGGTACCATGTCGCAGTTTGGTGAGGAAGTGGGGAAACATCCATTTTGTTCTTCACGTACCTCCAAACAAAAAAAAAATAAAGAAGTCACATCCAGTGACCTTGGGGGCAGCGGAATAAGGCCTGATCACCACCGGCTATGCGCCCACCGGCTATGCGCCCACCGGCTGTGACAACTTGTCGTTCAGATATCCACGGACGAAGTTGTGGTAATTGTGCGCCATCTTGTTGGTAAATTAAATCGTCTTCATCAAGCTGCGGATCAGCCACTGCTATAACATACCGAGATATGACAGTTCCTGTTACGTTGGCCTCGCTGAGGAAAAGGGCCCTTGCAACTTCTCTTTTGAAATTGCGCAGAATACATTGACTTTGGTTGAGTCACGTACGTGCTCTACAGTTATATTTGGTTTGCAAAGTTTTCCCATATGAAGACATTGAACCGGCGGTTCAACATGCCGGTTACATGAAATATTCCTTCATCAATAAAGATCAGTCTATCATCAAACTCGTCAACCTCAAGGCGGGCTTCAATTTCCTCGCGGAATAAAGTTCGGCTTGCTTTGAATATTGAACGCCTGCACCAATTGCAGCCTGTAGGTTCGCCTTCAGACGCTTGCGAGAATTCGCCAACACTGGTATTCGCGACATTCCCAGCTCAAGAGGGGAACTAGTTAGTTGACTTGCGGACACGACTCCCTCACCCGCTCCACTGTCTCGTCAGAAGGGCCAGGCCGTCCAAAGTAAGCTTATTTTTTGTGCACAGACAACCTTCATCTTGACTGTATGTTGTTGTTCGCCGGTGTTTCCTTTTTGAACTCACTCCTAAATCTTCGCTGCACAGTCACCACTGAGCTAGTTTTCACGTATTCAAAGACTCAAAATGGCTTCTCACGTTGCGAAACTGCCATTTTGATTGCACTTGCGCCCTAACGACAGCTCATGGAGTTAGGATGCAGCGCTCTGCTGGGGGGAAAAAAAGGGTGAGTTTGTTTTTCCTTTAATATCTCGGAGACAAAAGAATCCCTTTTTTCTCCGCCGAGCTCCGAGCCTCTGAGTCTCTGAGCCAATGTGCCAAGGAATTACGAATAATCCTGTACTTACAAGATTCTTGTATACAAACGAAGAAAGAAACAATTAATTGCGAATTATACAAAAGAAAAATAACCATTAATTAATTTTTAATGTTTCAATTAACATATCAGAAGAAATTCAGAAGTAAAATGTTGAACATTTAGAAAAGAAAAAATAAAAGCAAGTGAATTTCAAAAATATATAATCAATGGATAATGAAAAATCAATGAATAATCAATTTACACATTAGTTTATTTTTTTTTTCTAATTCACCAACTGTATACATTTTAGGCCAAGTGTTCAATCGGTTCATGTATTACTTTTTCTTTTTTTTTTTTGGGGGGGGGGGGATTTATTTGCAATTTTAGTTCCTACTAAGTCATATTGCATTTCTTAAGATCTAGACGTTGTTCAGAAAAAAATGAACTGGCTGATAATTTCGAGTCAGCTATGAACAGAATACATAAAAATCCGAATTAGACAAATTCGCCCAGCATTCGATTACTAATTTAAAGGAATTTCCTTTGTTTCCCATCAATATTGCAGTTACATTTCTAGATTTGTCAATAAAAACCCACTTCACAAGTTTACAACCAATAAGAATTACTTTACAAACACATTAGTGTGGTCAATAAGCAGCCAATAGAAATCCACTCTTAAGAGACATTGCTCTGCTTACATTCAATAACAACTTATACAAATGGTTTATGTGTCGCAAGGAATCCACTTAACAGAAATGACTTCCTCGATTGATAACTAATAGAAAATCTATTTCAGTCGCATTAGAGATATGATAACTTCCATTTGGTAATACGTCTCTGTTCCTTGAAGTATGCCTTCATTTTACTGTTTTTTTTTTTATTTTCATTAAGTGTAAAGTATTGTGGTGGACTGTAAAACACTCCTATTTTATTTCCTTCACTTTCTTTCATTGCTGTTATTAATCCAAAGTGAAGTCTTATAGAGATTCCATCCAATGTTCTTCTATTGAATTGGTGTCAGCAGGTAACTGAAGTCAAGGTACTTCATTCAACTTGTTTTGTAGTCTGTCACTGTTACACGAAGCCTAATTCCAAAGAAAATCTTGCGAAATTACTTGCATTTTAACGATAATCTGTTATTATTTTCTTTTTGAATTCATCAATGACATTAGCATGTATTTTCCTATTTTGCTAAATAAAGTGGAATTCATTAAAATCAGTTAGTCTTTGTGTATGTTTGGGTGTGACTGTGAACCTCTTGTAATTTGTGATTAAGATCTTTTGAATCTTGATAGCTATGTTATCAGATCTTACTTAGTATATCTAACAGATCTTATTGAAACTTCGCATCCACATTCATCCACGAAAAGAGACGATCAAGCTTCAGTATTTAAAACAATTTTTCGTGTGAGTCTTTACACGGAAATTTATGGGTGAAGGAGACAAAATTCCCATAGAAAAGCATTGGATTCGTAGGTAATCTATCAATGCTTAACAATGCATTTTAATCGACTCGGAAAAATCCATGTCTTTTCGCGTGTTTGATGTGATTGAAATTACTCAGGTTTAAGAAACTTATGCATTTACAGATTTAATTAATTTTCATAAAAACTTCAAATTCCTGTTTGTATTTTTAATTACTCTCAATCGCATTAACAAATACAAAGAAATATAAACATCTATAAACATTATTCCTAAAATAAAAAGCAATAATTAATTGCTGTTAAGGTTTTCAGGAACTTCTAGCTTTTATCAATGTATCATCCTATCTAAAATATAACATTATTCTGTGTTTGACAGCCACTGTTCAAGAGAAAGATGAAAAAGGCTTGAAGTAAATAGAAATTCTGTAATTTACTTTGGTTTTTACTATCTTAAAACTAGAATTCAGACAAAATCTCACCCAATACACAAAAGAAAGCTCTAACAAGATTCCTGTATCAAAGTTTATCCAATTAAAGTGATTTAAAAACAAATCAGCACACGGGTCTGGTGTTTGTTATTTACGTTCTTACAATAATTCTACTGTATTTTTAAGTCTTGGGGGAGGGAGAGTAATTATTTCTTTGCTTTATAGCAATACAGCATTAGATAATAAAAATAAACATATGATAAAAAAAAATTACAAAAAAGTAAATAAACATATGATGTTTATAATGTTTAGATAACACACACACATTCATATTTATGTAATGATTTTTTTTCATTAAATCCAAAGAAATAATGATTGTATCCGATATTTAGTCATCGTCATTTATTTATTTTCAGAAAAGATAAAATCTAAAGCCCACAAAGGCAGTTTTGTATATATCCTACTTTCCAAAAAAGAAAATAATCTTTTACAACGATTTTTTTTCTTTTATTTTAAATATGAAATCTTATTTAGCAATTTAATTTTACAGGAACTAACGAAAACAGTGTTTAAGTTTTAAAGTGACCTAAGCCTTCTTAAAGTATGGCTGAATTTGTATCAAAATCAATTGGGAGTTAATTTTGAAAAACAAAAGACTTGTTATTTAACACACACACACACATCAATTGGGAGTTACATTGCGCACTTTCAATCCCAAAGCTAAAAATTTAACTTCAGAGGCAAAAATATTAGTTCAGGTGAACGAAGATCAGTTAAAGATCATCCTCGAAGATCATCAGCTTAATTAAAGATAGAAATAATGATTTATTAACAGCTAAATTCTCGGAATAGAAATCAACGATTCAACAGAGTCAAATGTAAATCCAATGTAAAGGTGCTTTACTTTTTCGATTTTTTTTTTTTTATTAATGAGCCTAAACTTATATTAAGTTATGTCTGAGTTTGAGGGTAAACATAAATAAGTTTTAGTAATCATCGTTTTCATTCACATTAAAACAGAAATGATTGAATTCTTAAAAACAAAATCATCTTCAACATAATAACATGCTTCTGTTATGGTTGGTGGCTATTTTGTTTACATATTTGTTTTAACTGCTGTAAAAGTTTAACCTACGATTTGGTTCAGTCCAAGAGAAACGTGGGTAGAGATAGTAAAAAAAAAACTCCTCCTCTTATCTTGGCTTCGCAATTTGTCGATTCGCACATTGTCTTGTTGTCATGGGCAGCCATAGTGAAAGATACCACGTGAACTCTTGCCTAATGCGCAATTAGAATTTACAGTGTGTCATAGACTACGTTCTCCTTCTAATAGCGAGTAAAAAAAAAAAATCAGCTACTTAGTTTTGAATGAAAAAACAAAACAAAAAACAAATGATATTGAAAATTATTGAAGAATTATGAAGAATCAGATAATCTTGTTATTAAGATTTTAAAAATTGTATCTATAAATAACTAATTTGTCATAGATTAAAGACTTTTCTCATTTCATATAATCAATCTACGCATTTATTTAAGCCTGTCATTCGTTTTAACATGAAAACAAATGTTAAGTTCTCTTCAAAAACTTTTAGCCATTGGAAGCTTTTGAAAACTAATAGTTTCATTGTTATAATTTGTGTGTTTCTATTGAAAAATTATGTAATTAATCTTTTTAGATTTTTCTTTTTTAAATCCAAATAATAAAAGAGAACAAGTGTGAAAAAAAGACAATTACAATCACAGGCAAAAGCAACTAAAGCAGTACAAATTTCTATCATTGAACCTGGATGGGTAGATAATAAGGTTCCCGTGATTATCAGCGGAACAGACGAATTTAATGTCAAAGGGTCAATGCGACCCTGTTCGTCTTAACTTCCGGAAAAGAAAATGAACCACTTCCAAGAGAGTGTAGAATCAGGAGAACTAACCAATGGACTGCCAAAGCTCTTAGACAAACGTTTCTTTATAGAGTGAGTTCTTTTTATTTAAAAGACTTTAAAAGATATTTTTAACTTCGTTAATATTGAAACAATGAAAAGCTTTCAAATGACGTTTATAGTCCTATCTACTCTGTTTCCACAGTCGTTTTTATGGCTCTCGCTGTCAAATACACCCTGTGATGATCCCATATTATGCTTACGTGATAATATAATCAATATTCAGAAGACTTTTATCACCTTGAAATAAGATTACAGCTTCGTCTAATTCACGTTTCCCAGGGACTAATGTTTTTCTTTAGTTGTCATTAATGTAGTTTTAGTATTTGTTTCATGTCTTTGCTAAAAACATTTATTTTCTAAAGTATCTTACTATCACTGTTAGAATTCAATCTGGCAGAGAATATTTGAGGAGTCCTTTAATGGGATCGTTCATTTAATGCTTTGAATAAAGTGAATCTGAGCTGAGTTCATTCATTTGGAAATGACCAAATGATCAAAGCTGGTTGCTTGGATGTTTCACTCTTATTTGGAACCAAACCATTCCTTATCTTACGAAATTAAAGATTCAGAGGAAATAAAAGGTACTCAATCTGAAGCTGATTCTCTGTTGGTGAGGGAGTATTTAGGGAAATACAGCGACTTTTAATAAAATGATCACTTCTAGCTGACTAAATTACAAAAGTTTTTTTTTTTTTTCTGCATCAAAACAATAATGACTGTAGGATGGAAAAGAAAATCATAAAAAGGTTTTTTACTACCTTTAACTTTATTTACTTATTTAAGAATACTGGAGTTCAAACACATTACAAAAAGCTTAATTACTTATGATTATCTTGATGGTCAAGAAATTTTTGTATTTTAATTTTAAATTTGCTTGAAATATAAAAAAAAGAGAATACACAGCATGGCTTAAAACTTCTATAGAAAGTTCTGTTTAGTAAATTAAATTTCCAATTTCTAGAATTAATTGTTCAATTAATTTTTAATTACAGTTGATGAAGTTAAAAGTTGTATTGTGGTCTAACAATTAGAAAACTGAGTAATAAAGACACTTTTTTTAAATTGGTTCCTACCAAATTACAAAGCCCTTAAGGATTTTCAGATCAAGTGAATAAAAAACTTGGGATTTTCTTAAAAACAATTTTGTTCCCAAGTGTCTTAAGAAATGTTGTGGTCAAAGGATTAACTCCAGACATTGATTTGTTTTTCTGTCATCTTGTGGTTGGGATAAAAGTTGTTTCTCTTGAAAAAAGACTTTCGGATTAAAGATATAAATTTCCAATTATTTTCTTAAAGTGTGAGAAAATTAATATATTTTGTTGCAGTAGAATTTAACACTGATGTTTCTGTTAGATTCTGTTGTGTGACCATTTAGCAAAGTAACAAATTCTGGAAAGAATGCTCCAAGAGTATCAATGAAGGAATATATATAGATATGTTTTTTTTTTGTTCGGATGTCTAGAGAAACAGATTTAGGAAAAAAAAATAGAATTCAATTGATATTTCTTAATCATCTATCATTAACATAACTCAAACTATTTACCCTTGGAAATTAAAATTTTAGTGAAAGGATAGAAAGAAAATGAGATGAAAAGATGAAAATCAACATTATATACATTGTTGTTAAATTCTTATTGTCAAAAACTAACCTAATTCCAAATTGGAAGTTATCAAATGGCCATTGAAGCATCTAATGCTTGAATCTCAACTTGAATTTAGTGTTTGTTGAGATTTAGGCAGCGTCTGGAAATAGTCCTAAATAAATAATAAAAAAAAAAAGAAATCAAGTGATGAGATCTGGAGATTCAACGGAGGAAGTATTTTTCAAACCCAGATAATCAAACAAGACATAGTTGGCGTCCAACTATCGTAATATGGGTAAGATCCAAAAATAGTTCTGAAAATGCCTTGATTTTACAAAGTTCCAGTAAGCTTTCCACAATAATGCCTCTAAATCATAAGAACAACAACAATGAGATTTGTGAACTTGACACTGGAACACACGAGATAAAATTATATCAACATTAATACATTCGTCTACTGAAAAGTACCAGATTGATAAGAGAAGTTTTCATGATAAAACAGCAATTCATTTTGTTATACCTAAAATTTTAGGATTTTTTTTACTTTTAATAAAAAAGGGTTAAAAAATTAGTTTACAATTAGAATTGTAATTGAAAAGATTTTTTGTCAGTTTCTTTTCCTGTATTTATGCTCTAAATTACGACCTACGTTTTCTTCTCTCCTTCTATATTTTCAGCTGTAATGCATTTTTTTTTTCTACTAATCCTGAATTCTAAGAACGTTTTCTGCAACCGATATCCCCGATTTCGTGGCTTGGGAATATTCGATACAACTCCAATGTTTGTAGAAGCCCAGCCATTACATAACTCAGCAATTTCAAGTTCAACATATATTTACTTTCACAACAACGAAGAAAAATAGGACGAAAATAAATTCTTTGAAAGGAAAAAAGAAAAAAAAATGGAATGGAAGAAGAAGGAAAAAACAAAATAAACAAACGAATAAACACACAAGCAACAAAGTTTGAAGTCCCCTGGGTAATTTTTAGCGTTCTGACTGTCTTCTGCAATTATCAATATAATTTTTCGCTTACTTTCTCATTTAGTAATACAAAAATCACCCTGTTTTTTGTGTGTTGTCTAATGATGTATCCAGAATAGTGAAATAGACAGAACTTCATTTGTTGTTTGCAGAACTGTTAGGGCTTAAACCTACAATGCCCTGAAGGAGCCAGAGGAAATAGGTCCTTAAGTTTTACGATTACAGTAGTAACTTTTGAATCGCTATCTTCTTAAAACTCATAAGCACATTTATGGACGTTTATGAACAGATCTTCTCTCTCACTGCCAGTGAAAACATTTTTTTTTTTTTTTTTGACAAATTTTATCTGGCGACGAACTGAAGTCCTGAATTGGCTGAAAAGATCAACAGCGAACAATGGCAGCTATGATTTCGGCAAAAAAAAAGATTCGTTTAAAAGAAAAAGAGCTGAATGACTTCAGTAAAGTTTTCGGAGTTCATTTGTAAGAAAGGTAGGCTTCAAGTCCTTTCTTATTTGACAGATTCATTTGATTATTTCAATGCAAGCAAAAAAGAATCGTCATCAATGACCATTTCTGAGAACGTTTCAATTGAAAGAGACCATTTATGAATAAGCAACTCAATAATATAAATAACGACAAGTAGTAACTAAATAACTTTACGATTCAGTTAATACTTTGGATTATGATCTATTCTCACAACCATATTAATATTAGCTCAGGTCGCAACTTAATTGGATTCAATTGGACTTAATCCAGGATTAGCTTACGATGACTATTCAGAGAAACCCGCTATCAGTGTGATTCAAGTCTTAAGGCTGCTACAGACGAACAAGCATGCATGACAAGCATAATTGGTGCTCCAGCATGCACAAAAACCCCCTCGCCACCACACGGTACTGCATGATTGACAAGCATCATTTTTCCTTGAAATATGTGGAGTTCGGACGCACGACGGTTTGCTCGCTTTGGCTGCGTGTGTCCTTATTTCAAAAAGGACAAAACGAAAGAAGAAACGTGGGATGTGGTGTATGGAATGTTTATTGAAAATAAAAACATATTCGCACACTAACTTACTAAGTGAATTGGAAATATATCCGAATGATTGGCATAATTATCTGCGAGTGAACGAAGAAACCTATTTGAATCTTTTATCACTTCAAAAGAAAAATCGCTCATTAAGACATATGTATAGTAACTTATTAAAAAATTAAAAACAACTATAACAAAGAAATATAATTACAGATCCATATAGTATCATAATTGGTTAAGAAATGTTTGAAATATTCAATTCTTTCAATGCTGTATCTCTATTTATTTATTTATTTATTTATTTTCTTCACAGTGTGATATCCCGGTCGACGTTTGGATCAATGTTTTTGTATATTCTTAATAATATATTATATGCTGTTTCTTTCTTAGCCCTATCATGATAATCTTTAGATTTAATCCGCCACAGACAAGGATTACTTTGGTAAACTCGAATGAATTCTTCCAATACTTCTGTGTCCTTTCCGCAGATCACTAGCCATGTTGGAAGGAAACTACGGAGAGATGTGTCTCGGTCGACAGCTGGGTCACAAATGATTTTTTTTTTTTGCATATTTGATTTTATAAAATGCTGATCAAATAAGTATTTTATTGTCATTTATTTCTTTTTTAATTGTGGAAAAAAAACAACATTTAGTTCGGTTAAACACATCAAATCTTTACTAACTAGAATATTTGCTGGTGAGCATAACTATTAGGTCGCAGAGGTTGGTAACACAAGAGTTGGGGGTGGGAGGGTGGAATGATAATCGGGAATTTCACTTTTTATTTCTCCTCGAAATGATCCTGTGAATAGATACAGATAGATTGATCCTCTGATCTGGATTAGGCTAATGATCTCAGGAGCCTCCATCTCTACTCTGCCCATTACCGTTTCAGGACAAACGTGACGTAATCACTTAACGTTTCTAAAAGCACTCATCAAATTTTTAATAGGTTAAATTTTCATAAACTAAACAAAAAAAAATGCTCTTCAAGTTTTTACTTTCGAAATTTAAATAATAGAACAATTATTAATAATATAGAATGCACTGTAGAATGGTGAACATTTAATAAGAAAAATAACTAAGTCTCGAGGAACATATAATAAGAATAATAACTAGTTTTGAGTACTTGTTTAAGTACTCAAAACTAGTTATTATTCTTATTATATGTTCTACAGGGCAGTCTGGTCCCTATTATTAGTTCTTATTATAGATGCACGTTAAAAATGCCTGAATATAATAATTATAATAAAAACTGAAACAATATTTTCTAATTTATATCTATTTTCATGTGGTGTTTTGAAAATCTTATGGGAAATAATTGAAATGTCACATTAGAGGTAGGCAATATGTAACTGCTCTGCATTTTATGATGTAGAATCATTTCTAATTAATTTTCTTTCCATTTGAGATTTGAAACTGAAGTTGCAAACTTTCGAAGAAAAGTTACAAAAGAAAAAAAATTACATTTTTTTTTTCATTATTTTGGTCATTTAAATTCATTCATTGAAGATTTCAATTTTTTTTTTACAGAAATGTAATACATTAATGTCTTTATACGTTATTGATTACTAATATGCGTCACATTAGAACGAAATCTAGCAAAAGGAATTCAAACTAATTAGTTTAATAAACCGTGTGTAAACAGAGGAAAGATCTCGAAAACAAATTTACTTCCTCATTCGAATGCTCAAAGGAATTCGACGGAAATTAGAAATTACTTCCGGTTTAAAAGTTTGCATAAAATGAAAACATTCGTGACTTTGAAACTCCAGAAGTCTTTGAAAGATCGAGACTTAAGGGACATCAGAGGTTGCTGTGGTAATTTTAGAACCACATCTGCGTAATTCCACGAAATAACGTAATGCATGTTGTTGTGGAAGACAGTAATCCCTCTATATTAGATCTCTGGAGATAAATCTCAAGAACTCCTTTACCGCAAATACGGCGTTATTGAAAAATTGGAACTTTTTTAATAACTATTACCAAGGACAAATAAAACGTTTTTAAACGGCTTTTTTTACTAATATAGATAATATAAATATCCTAAAACTACGTTTTATAAATGTATTTTCTTATCGGAAATAAGAAAGAAAAAAGGGGAAAAAAAGCAAAAATGTCGCTGGGACATTGGTAGCATGGAATTGGCGCCCCCTATTTATTTGCTTCCCTCTTCCCTTAGACTAGAAACTGGAGTTCAATTCCCGGAGAAGGTTAGAGTGTAACGTTTCTATTTCCTTGGGATCACTCAACTCTCTTGGTTGGAGGCATCGTTCCTTTCTGTACGAACCAGGGAACATTGAACTGACCCTCCCAGCTTTACTTCGCACAGTTTGACTGCTAATGACGACAGCCTCTATTTCTTTAATTTCAGAGTGAAGCTTTCATGTGTAACACCTACGCTTTAGTTAAAAAGAATTGATTGCTGATCTATTCCTGTAGTTAATGTTTCAATTGAGGAAATTACAGCTGTCATCATCAAGAACCTGAAGTAGGAATGACACAAAAACTATTTGATAATCACTGAGAACAATATATCACTACCAGTTTGTCTGATTCATAAAATAAAACATCTGATTCGATGTAGATAAGAACCTAATGCAGTATTATACTTTCATAACATTAAAATATATATTTTCTAAACATGCTTTCTTTTTTAAGCTAAAAAACAAATAAAAAACAGTCGAATCAACAGTAACATTGCCTAGAAGGATAAAAGATATAAAAATATTGGGAAGCTTTTATTTTAAACCATTTATGGACTTTATCTGTGGTCAGTCTTAGATTTCTTTAGATCATGATTAGCCTTTTATCAATGATATCTGAGATAGACTGTAAAGAAAACACTCATTAATCACAGACGCTATTCTATAATCTCGTAATATGTACAATTGTATTATATTTTATATATACATTCTCCTCCATTAATTAAATTGTTCATTAAGTTATATATCTTCATAAACTTAAGAATCCAACAGCCGGAGTTTTCTAAAATACTGTCTTTAATTAAATGATTGACAAAAATTTCAAGAAATTTGTCTGATTTAATTCCACCCAATTATGGTTGAATGGGAAATTGGAACTGACGAGTCATTAGTCAATTGCCTGAAACACTAATACTTTTCCTGAAAGCAAACATATTTCTTCAATCGTCAGAAGATTACTATAAATAGGATCCTTTGATTTTATCAGGGGTTATTAGTTTTGAAGGACAAAGTTATAATTTACTATTAGGTTTCAATTTGCTTGTTTTTATGTTGATACTTTCTATTTTAAATTTTAATAACAAGGTGATAAAAGTAATTATAAGGGAATACTGTGCATATATTCCAATAATCAGAGACAGATTAACCATAAGGATCATCAGACAATAAGGTTTGACCAATCACAAGGACTGATGACACTGCTGCCAGTCAACGATTTTGGCGCTATTGATAAGAGGCGGATATTGTAGAGAATTATGAAAAGTAAATATTCAATTCTTTCTTATACGTAACACCTCTTAATATCCAAGGAAGAGCAAAAAGGTCAGAAGCAAAAGTTCAAGAGCAATTTTACGTCAAACGAATCTTGTGAATTTGTGATGACAGTGATTCAAAAGTGCTTATCTTCAGTAGATGAAACACAATATTGTTCTTCCTTCATAATTGTGTTTTTGTTGATGAGGAATCCGAATCAGAAGTGCGTTCGAAACTGCTACAGAATAACAATGCAACAACGAATTTTACCTGGCTAATGACCTGACTTCAAACAACATTATAAAAAAAAACTACTTTTTAACAGAAATTACTGAACAGTTATTCCACAGTCTCCATTTAAAACTTTATTGTAATAATTATACGAAACGCGAAGCGAATTAATTCGATTTCGTTCGTGACATAAGATTCGGAAACAGTTTCGACTCGTCCTTCATTTTCAGTCAAGATTTCAGAAGTAGGCGATAAGATTTATGTAAAAATATATGAACATATTTGCAATTTTATTTATTACATAAAGAAATTTAAGAAATTTTGAGGAAATATTCAAGTTTTCAGCTAATTCCAGCTGAGACATACAATACGAATGCAACAATATAAATAATACTTTCTTAATAACAAATATATATATATAAAAAAAAAAAAAAACCTTTCATGCTTAGAAGATTCAGAAATATGTAGAATTACAAATATTGAAGAAATATCCTAAAGAAAAAAACTGTTTATTTAAAATATACAAAATAGCAAATACATTAAATCATCAAAAACATTTAATGAATGCTTGAAATGGGGAGAGGAATTCCAAATTCCAACAAATTCTAATATATTATATTTAAACAATCTTAAATCCCACTGAAATCAAGTTGGTTAATTTAGCAATTACTGATAGACAGACCGAATGGACAATAAGCCTTTTGTAGGCCTTTTTTCCTGTGGAGCAATAAAACCCGAGAATAAAATGTTTAAAGACTGCAAATAAATCCTAATAGAAGACAAAGATTAATTATACCAATTTAGGAAGACAACGTTTGAAAGTGTTTATGGACAGCCATCATTAATTAAGCTAAACTAAGCCACACGAGTGTGTTTTAATGTGTCTTCGTTTTAGTTGAAACTTAATTGGTTAGATTTGAGTGAATCTTCGACCTAAAAAGTTAAGAATAAATCATTGTCATTTAAACAGCATTCAGGCAATTCTTCTCAAAAAGAATTTCAAATTAAAGCTACCCTATTTACACGATTAAAACAAATGATGTTGACTTTTGATTCACTCAATTTCAGATAGATTACAAGTGGGAAAAAATATCTTTAGGGAATCAACTGTGCTAACAATGGTATGGATGTGGACTTTTAAATTAATGAGAATTAGGGCCTGAGAGCATAAATTTCAATGTTCATCTATTTGACAAAGTGAGTCTTTTACAATGGAAACTGTATCTCATTACTTTGGAATCCGTAGGTTATGATTAAAACCTACCGATTTTCTCTAAGCTTTTCTGTCACTGCACAGTAGATTCTGATTTATTATGCATTAAATGTTACCTAAATGCTCAAGTTTAGATTTAGTTAATTGTAGTTCTATTTACATTAATATTTAATAGAAATGTATTTAATAAATTTTCATTTCAATTATGCTGATATACCTTTAAATTATATTCATAGCAAAAGCAATAACGTACTCGAAGCCACAGAGTACTACAATAATGATGAAGGGATATTGGAGTAAAGACATTTGACCAATGGAATACTCTGGAAATCTACGGCAAGTCCGCAGTTATTTTCTAGAAAACACAGTTCATTTGACAGAGATCTGAGTCTGAAGCAGAGAATAAAAAGCAGAGAAAATCCTGATCTCGAACAACTCAGTTCCTCCTGTCGATAGCATCTTTATCACTTGAACAAATGAATTATTACCGACTCTTTGCCCAGTAGTTGGATATAATTTCATACGAGTTAATTTTTCATAATTCTTGATATTAAAATGTGCATCTTTCTTCGATAATACAGCATGAAGTTATAAGCAATCTTTATTGTGAATTTTCTTCCAAGCCTTACCTTACGACCATCTTTAAACATTTCTTCGTCGATAATATAAAAACAATAAATTTTGATTTACAAAATCCTCATCGTCGTGAACTTGACATTATAAACAAAACTTACTTATATTATTTGAAGAAGTACCTGCAGGTTATGCAGTGACTGTATAGTAATTTCTTCAGTGATTTATATTAAGAACAATACAAAAATTTGTTAGAGCATTTTTTTGAAATCACTGAAATAAAAAAATTATAGAAAGAAAAACCTTTCAGAAAAATTATTACTCTGATATTGTAAAGATAAATATGATCTTTACTAACAATAACAAAGAAAGAACTTAGAAGAAGGTTTATTTCAACAGAGCTTATTAGGATAATTTCAGCTTATTAGGATAATTAACTAATGATAATTACTAATTATAGACCCTTTTTCCTCAGCTTTCGTTCCCCTCATTAAATGATGAAACATTTCACTACATTGACATCTTTTTAGAAGCAACTGTTTTGAATAAAAGACGAACAAACGTATTATCTGTGTTATATCTAACATTTCCTTTTAAAGCATGTTATTTTTAATGTTCTAAGCGCTTTTATTAGTAAGAGCTTCAGATCGAACCAATATTTTTTTATATTGGAATAAAATTTCTCACCTCAATTCTCTTGATAGGGACTTAAGTAACATGAAAGGGTGGATGGGAGCGGAAGCGATGACCAAGTAATTGCCAATTGATTTGACACCACTCGTTTTAGACTCGACCGTATTTAGGGTATTTATGGAGATGGGTCTTTTTAGATGAACGGGGGGGGGGGGGGGGGTTATAGTCAAAAGCTAAGAAAAGAAAAATTATTTCAGTGCAATTTGAATAAGAATTTGGAAAATAATGAGAACCCAAGCTAACTTAAGCCTTTGCATGCGATTCGGGAACTTGGAATGCAAAACTCAAAATGCCTTCGACGTTGTCTCCATAGAAACCAAAGATGGAAATTTCCTGAGACAAATAAAGGAAAACCGAACATAGGATGAACGAACGAAAAGAAAACACAGGCGATGATATATCAACAATAAATAAATAAAAGTAAGAATTCTTCTGAAATGCTAACATGTAAAATAATGGGTTGTGCTGTCGATGTCGGTTACATAAACAAGGAAATGAACTGCGCTGTTCTATCTCTGGAGGATCAAGAAACAGAGGAAGTTCAAAGGCACTCATGGGAAGAGGACCAATTTTATGAATGATTCTTTTTTTATTCGTATCGATTTCATCTCACCGTCATTTCTTTCATTTTATGAAGAAAATACCTTACAGAAAAGTTTGAAAATAAGATCTACTGGTATATCATCAGATTTTTGCATTTTTAGATTCGATAAACAGGAAGTAACAACAAGATAAATAAATTCCTCCATCGTATAAAGAAAAAAATTTCATCAGTACGCAACGTCTCTATTTTAAGTTTTTGGAACAAAAAATATATAAACTATATTTCTTCGAAAAATAACTTGAATGTATATGAATATTTCTGATTTGTCTTAACTTTACAAAGAAAAGCAATGCTACATGGTGTGGAAAATATCAATTGCCCTCTGTTGTCCAGTGAGAATTTATATGATTATGATTCTCTTGAGATAGAAACAACGCAACTTCGGAATTCAAAAAGAAGTTGTCAAATAAGAGGCAATTTCTATGAATTTTTTTTAACAAAGCATCATTACTGAAGACAGAAAACTGAATCCCTTAGTAACTCCTATTCACATTCAACCAGAATGATATTTCCTATTTGCTTATGCTATTTTACGATTTATCCCTAATAAATTAGGAGGAGTAATTGCTTTACTTATATCTATCTTAATTCTTATAATACTCCTATTTTCACAAACAAATAAATTCAAATGTACACAGAAGCTCGGTTATAACGCGGTCTTTCGGATCCAAGATTTCGAAGATCGCGATATAACCGAACTTTTATTACTTCGTGACGTCAAATGTCGTTTATCGCACACTATTATCGACCACACGATTCCAAATCGATTTAAAATGGTCATTTCGCGATTACCTACATCATTCAGAGCTATGTGAGAGAATTTTATATTTATAAATACATAAATCATTATCTTTTCAACACTTTAAAATAGAAAAATGGCAGAAAAATAGATCTCGATATTCATTTTGGTTAAACGAAAAAGTCCGCGATTCTGGTATTTTTTAAAAAATATATTATATTTGAAGCATTTTCGTGAAATTAGGGTGGGTATAGAGTCTCAATTACTGTAAATAATAAGGAATCAAGCCTATTAATTTACACCTTTGATTTGATTTTAGGCGGAAAAACGGCAAATTTTACAATTTTACATCAAAATTGAAAGGGGTCCAAGACCAAATCGCATTATATCCGAATTCGAGATGTAAACAACCGCGTTATAACCGAGCTTCAGTGTATTGCCCATTACCCTCTTACTCAAATTTTATTTTGAAGCTTAACTTCAACTGTTCTAATTCTTACATGAATTGAAGCCCGAGCCGTTGAACAACCGTTGAACAATAAGAGAAGATAGACAGAATGAGAAAGTTAAACAAGGCCAGCTCCGGGATTCGAACTCAGATTCCAATCGATAAGTCTAGAAGCCTTGTTCAACACACAGCTATTGTTTTTGTAATCTAAATCTAATTCTAGGAATTCAAATGATAGCTTAGGTGGATTTCCTAATAATTTTAGTGTATTTGGACCTACTTAGAAACGCCACCATTTTATGTACATCGTAAATAGTTCCAATTTTCAATCGGTAAAAAACGCAGCACTTTGCTAGCAATTAGTCATCCATTGTACATCACATACATCGTAAGAAACACCATTTTATGACACATACCTACATTGATGCTTAATTGCTATATATTGTTTACTAATTTGAGACTAATTTCTTCACTTACATACGGAGCCTTCACTTGTCAGCAGTTATTCAGTTTCTCTAAAGAATATCCCTCTCTGTTGTTTCATTTCTTTAAAATTTGCTGATGTTTCGAGGAAACAGCGAATCATGAAGATGCTAAAGGATTTCCCTGAGGTTATTTTCGTCTTCGTAGCAGACGTTTTTCTTCTTTCACAGCTCTTGGTTTTGTATTATGCAAGTAACCCACCTCTGCAGAACAGAAATGATGTTGTCTGATTGAGATGTACCCTGGTGGTCAACGTCCAAAGTAAATAAGCTATTAGAAATGCGATGTGAACAGATGTTCTAGAAAAATGGCTCCAGAAACAAAACAGAGGTTTTGTAAAGGAAGAAATATGCTTCATATATTTCCTCTTCTTTAAACACAATGAAAAGATTAAGACTGCTGCCCAAGATAAGGAAATAAAACAGGATATGGATAAAAATAAATGGCTCGCTTGTTTATTTCTGTTTAACAATTATTCCTCGCTTACACTATCTGAATTTCATAACCAAATTCCGTATTGCGGTTGAAATTTTTTAAAGACAACAAAATGGAAATTTCGAAAAAATATAATATATTCAAAATAAATTTTATTTGTTGAAATTTTGATAATTTCATATAACGTTAAGTAAAATTGCCATTTTTTTTTTGGAATGACAAATATTCCGAATTCTCAAACTGATGATGAATCATGGACAAATGTTTTTATAAAAACTAACCTGTCATGTCATATTTATTTATTTATTTTCAAATGTCCGAATGTTTAAAATAAATTCTAAAATCTGCTCTAATCTTAATGTTATTTCCTCGCTTACTTTCTTGGAAAGAGCTTACAGAAAATATTACTGTAGTTTCTCTGCTTTAGACAGAGAAAAAATGAGATGTAGTGAACATTATGGTATCATTACTTGAAAGATGTTATATTCGCATGAAGTTCAAACTGAGCTTCACTGCCAAATCAACACCAGAAGATTTCCTGTAAAACAGTCGATTGATGAGTTTTAACAATTGATACAACGGGGCAGAAACAATATAGTTCAATTTCAAACAAAAATAGTGATTTTTTTTTTTTACCACTGATAGTCTGATATGACACAGACGAAAATAGAGAAACAAACCATGGAACTTTAAAAGACAAGCCGATTTCTATCAATGTGATTTAACAAAAGCACTATTTTTATGCTTTATAATTACTTCTCGATTTCAATCATCTCAAATCAGTTTTTCTATTATATATCATGATTTGTTTTATTGGCGAGACATTTACTTCGTTAGAGTCTATTTTAAATGAGTTTCTAATATTAATTTACTTTCTACAAAGGAATAACTTATTAGTTCGAGGCACTTTGCGACTTTTATGCATCCATATTTATAAAAGAAAACATTGGGTTTTTCTGCCCTCTACTCCTCCGAAACCATAAGACACTGAAATACGAATACGGCGTCAAATGTTGGGTACCTTTACTATTGAGGTAGACTCATTCTTCATCGATATAGGTCAATCGTAAATCACTTGAGGTAAGGTCAAAGGCTAAACCTTTCTTTTTGGTCGCTTCCCTGCCACACACGACGGGCACGTAACCTTTGATTCCGAGATCATATTCTCAGTCAGCAGGAAAGCCACTAAAACTCGGGTTGATTATATATATATATATATATAAAGAAAATACGGCAGAAAAAAAATAATCATCTTTGAATATTAGCACATAAAAACCAATTAGTTTTTACTTAGTTTTTGATTACTTAGTTTCAGCTTACTAAGGTAAACAGTTTTTCAATTAATAAATGTTGTGGAACTTCAACGCATCTGCCCTTAAACTCCTTTCTGCTTTTGAACTTTATATTAAATTGTTTGATTCGTTCAAATAAATAATTATCATATACGGTCCTTACCTTATGTGCTTCCTCAAATGACGTAAGAGGGCTCTAGCGTTGAGGACTTTTATTCAGAAGGCGGGAAATGCTCACCAAGGAAGATTATTTTTCATTTCTCGTCTCTATTCCACTTTGCGAGATGGAGACATCGCTTGTCAATCACGCATTATTCTCTACGTTATTTTTACTAAAAGAAGAAAATTAATATTTGAGCAAATTTTCCTGAAAGGCTTCTTCATTTTGAAAATAGTTCAAAATAACATTACGAAGGGAATTTTCAATCATTTCAAAGCTAAAAAGATTAAAATGCAGGGTAGGTGACACAAGGGAATAGATCCCATGTCCTCATTCTCAAAAAAAATATCATAGCTCTGACAAAAACATTTTTAAAACATTTTTAATTCACTGAAAGTTAACTACGGAAAGGAATTAAAATAATAGTAACAAGCTCTCCATTTAAATAATATCGCATTAAAATAATCTTTCTGGCCACATCTTTACTAGATCTGTTGTGTAATTTGAGGGAATAAAAATTACTTTTTTATTTCATTCCTAAATAAATTAAAACTTCACCTACCTAAATTTCTCTCCGCAAAATATCTAAAATTTTGTTTACTGCTAACTGTAATTAAACTACGCATTAGTGAATAATCACCAATCAGAGTTTTAACTATAAATAACTCCTCAAATTAACTAAACCCTTCAATTAACTTCACTTTAAATGGATTAAATTCTGCGTCATCAGATTCTAATCAACCTCATGAAGTTCCGCCTTGCTAAGGAAAAATTTACAAATGAAAATAACCAAGATTTTGGGTTATGTAATTTCTTTTTACAACAAACGATCATTAGAATCAAAGGTTTCAAAGAGTATTAACAGATTTGGTTTGTAATAGTATAAATCAGAGCTTGTTTAGCCCCATACAAATAACGCATCCACAACCAGGAGTCATTTTTACCAGACAACCAGTTTTTCTTTTGTTTGGATGATTACATAAGGGCTTCCTACACAAAGAGAGATTGCCATAAAATTGTACATGAGGCAACACAAAGAGTTGGCCAAAATAACTACAGCTTTCAGGTGATCAAACTAATCTGTGTTTAGTGACAAACAAAACAGAGTTCGAAGGGAAAAGTTCTCGAACAGAAATTCCCAAAGAAAACAAATAGATTAGTTTAAAAAAAAAAAGTGACTTAATTCAATAACTAATTATCCTAACAAACTGAAACTTTCATTGTTGGATCTAAGACTATTTATTTTCTAATTCCTATTTCATTTTAGTACAAAGCAGACCCTAAATAAATAATGAGACAAACAAGGTAATTAATGCTTTTAGACAGTGTCAAAAGCAAAGCGGCTCCATAATAAGCACAATTGTATAAACAAAATAATTAAAAGTTAAGAGCATTTAAATGCAAGACCGTTCCTTTATGTTTTACAGGCAAGGTGTAACGTAGGGGCCGCTAATACAATGCTTAGTGCATTATTTGGATATGTTAAAGAATTTATGCAACAATACGTTTATAAATATTAATAATGACGTCCTGTTGGCAATTGTTAGTATTGTTATAATGAAGCATCAGTATTATTACTGTGTTAATTGTTATCATTATTACTAACACTGCTATGGAAAACGTTAATTTGAGGGGTCAGGGAGTGGTCCTACAGGTCTGATTTTTTTTACGTTGTCACCTACTTTATGATGCTGAACACAATGGTGAAGGTTTCATTCTAATATCTCTAATCGTTTGACCGCTACAGACTGTGACATACAGTGTGACGGACAGACAACACAAAAGCAAGAGCGTTTCCCTATGTTAACTGTAACGTGAGACCGCTAAAACGATATTAAAAATAAGTATGTTGCCCATTTTTTGAGAAATTTTATGTAGCAGATCTTGTAACTAAAAGGTTTTGGTTAGTTTTAAGCATTTTTTTGTTTTGTTTTTTTAAGCTTTATACTTAATGGCAGCTACCATATCTTACTTCAGATAGTTATCAGTTAAATGTTGCTAAGTTATACGTAATTTCACTGCAATAGCCAGTTAAGTTTTTTAAAAAAAAGATCTATGCCAAGAGACACGGTATTACTTGGTCTGCCAGTAAAAACGGACCTCAAGTAAACTTACATTAACATATTAACACCTCTGGCTAAAATTAAACCATAAACATTGCACGGTAATTGGACGTTTGGATTAGATTGCCTGAGTAGTTAATCTGCTTAAACTTAACAGCTAAGCAAGCTGTTTATTCTTAAACTCAGTAATTCCCAAAATGTGATCCGCTGCTTGTGGTTTAAGATACAGACTGACATTGTGCCCATTGGCAAGTGTCCCATTGGATCACAGTCATGACTGATACGAGTGATATACGATGCGAGAAAGATAGTCCTGTTTTGAAAGAAGCTTTGGGAATTACTCCTGGGCACAAAATTTAAGAGAGAAGGCAGGTGGTGATGAACTATTGCCCCAGTAATTCGTCCAAATATGTCACTGTTATCAGTGGTGTCAACAAATGCGAAAATAGGCTTAGGGCGACTTTGAAGAAGTTTCAAGAACAGGAACATTTATCAAGCGGTTCATCGTCTTTATTTTTTATTTTATCGTTGATTTTCTGTGTTTCTATACTTAGAAGAAAATAACTGATGGCCACGTGGTAAAATGCAAAAGAAATTAGGAAAAGAGGATCTGGAGAAAGCCCCAGTTAAAAATTCTGATTTCTTAATTTATTAATTCGATTTCATAATTACTTCGCACCATCTTGTAATAACTACGGTGGATTCAATATAAATGAGTGGGGTTTTATGAGTAGTTAGCTGTAGATATCGTGTTTTAGATTTTGTGTAATACATACTTAAAATGCGAAAAAAGAAGAAAAACAATTGAACATGAAAGATGTAAAATGCAATTTTAAGTCGAATTATTCATCCGTCTATGATCAAGGGAATTGATCACAAACTACAAACAAATATTCAGAAACTACACGAGATATTCGAAATATGTCTTACAATGAAGCCATTATTGATTTTAGATATTTCTTCGACAAATAGTTGAAGAGCGAGAAGCTCCAACGAACAACAAATCCGATGAATTAAAAACTGTTTATTTTAGAAACCAGAAAGTTTAATGTACAATTGTTATTAACTGTGATCCCTGTTGAGTTTGATAGAAATTGGATCTCATTATTGGCCAAAAACTATTTGTGATTAATAGTTTTATCTTCATTACCAATAAAACCAAATCGTATAAAAATGCTTAAAATGTATCAACATTTAGGGACAGGACAACTCTTTAGATAGTTGATAGTAACTATTATTTAATGTGGTGCACTTAGATTTGATGATCTTCTATTCTTTTATAGAGTTAATCAAGCTAAGCGTAATGTTAGAGGTAATTATTTTGAACCCTTTTTATTCGTAACTTATTTTTGATATTTTGTTTTAGTTAAGCAGTAATTGTTTTTTCCGTTTGTATGTTGTGTATTTTATCTTACTTCACTGGGTTAGATGTACTGCGTGAATCCAGCTGAGGAGGGTTATGCAACCCGAAACAGTGCTGTCTCGATTCCCAGTCTTAAATTATCAAAAACAGCTTGTTAGTGAATTTTGCTTCATTTATGTGCGTTTCTGTTTCCTTATTGTACAGAGCTACTTAAATTTCAAGAAAAGATAAAACGCATAAAATTAAACATTCAATAAGCTATTTCGGGAGTTTTCGTACCGGGAATCCAAGACAGACCGTTTCTAGCTTCCTAGCTTTCGTCAGTTGTATTCATCCAGTACTCATAGCTCAGTGGAATCAAAAGAAACATAAGCATAGGACAAACAAACAAAACAATGGCCCTTGAGTTAAAAAAAACCTCAATACAAATTAAGAATAAAAAAGGCAGGCAATATAAAACCAGCTAGCACAATGCTTAGCCTGTAAAGGATTAATTTGTAAAATAAATATACACAAAATGGCAAATT
>JAFIDM010083173.1:48564-66684 GCA_023159025.1 Thereuonema tuberculata | reverse complement strand
TATTATAATTGAAATGCAAGTTTCATGTTGATGGAAATACGTGTTCCCTTTTTCTAATCATTAGTGGAGAGAAACTCCACTCTTTTGTGGATAGTCAATGATTCCTTTTACATTCTTTATTTATTAATGTAAAAGAAGAAAGAAATAACACAGAAATGAAAGATATCTGAGCTTTCATCGGTGAGATTCAGATACGACTGTTTCGTCCTTTCTGTGGACTCGTCAGCCAGACCCATTCACTCTTCATTATTTATTATTGAATAGTTGATTTTCTATTCATATTGTTGTTTCCATTCTTGTGATTCTATAGTTACCTATAACTTTTTGTGGCACTTACGAATAGAAAGAGTGGTATAATACAGTGGCATTATAATAGGGGATGCAGCAGGGGTCGAGAGGCGAATGGATAATGTCGAGAGTTAAATTATAAACCTTTATACGGTAACTGTAATTACTCACAAATCCCTGCAGAGCAAATAGTAGTGATAAATTTAGGAATAAATTTGAGTGGCTGAAGATAAAACTGCACATCCGACAAACATGTTGTATTGAGAAATAGGCATTCGAAGCTTGCATCCAATCTTTTCTGTCTTTATCATGTAACCATATCATTGACACCAACACATTCTTTCATTTATAAATTTCAAACGTAGCCATTGACCTCTGACCGACAATAATGACAACATAATGTCAAATATCTCTAAAACCTAAACCCATATGTATTTTTGAAGTACTTCACATGTGCTTACATTTCACAAAAGGGCATTAAGTTTTTTTAATGTATAGCGTGTGTTGTCTCCTACTTAGCAAAAGACCAATGCAAAAGGGAGAGTATAACTTTGTTTTAACTGCCCCTTCCTTAGAATGCATCGAAAAGTCGAAATATACAAGTCTTGTCCTTCTGTAATCAAAATATTAGGTTGGCTGGAAGCTCGTTCGGATTTTATATGTAAGTTGGTTCTAGTAGTGCTTAGGTGTCTTTAACGTCATTCGACACCATTTTGTTAGATTGTATTATCATTTTGTGATATCAGCGTGCATTTAAAACAAAAACTAATCAAAATGAGTGAATTTTGTGTAGCCCAATTTAATATTGAAGATGGAAGACAATAAGCACGCAAGATCACATGTTTCTTTGATGACCAGGCAAAAACTGTCACAGTCTTGCTGGGAAGTTCTGATTCATCCGCCTTCAGTATTGCACCTTCAGATTTCCATTTATTTCGGTCTTTTCAAAATTCTCTAATGGAAAAATTTCAATTCCCTGGAAGACCCAAAGGCACCTGGAACATTTTTTTGCTCAAAAATATAAAAAGTTTTGGGAAGATGGAATTATGAAGTTGCCTGAAAGATGGCAGAAGGTAGTGGAACAAACCATTGAAGATGTAGTTCAATAAAATTATTGGAGACAATGAAAAGTCTTATTTTTACTTAAAAACCCAACGAACTTTTTGGCCAACCCAATAACTTAAAAACATACACAGCTTAATTGAGTTTTATAACGATGAGCCTTTTAGTACAAAACGGCAAAGTAGATTGGCATTCAATTAAAACAAAACAATAAGTAAAAAAGTTCGAATTCTTGTTCTTTGAACTGTTTACTTTTGTTTCAGATCAATTTCAGTTGCCGCCAAAGATTTTCTTGTCTTTATGTTCTCAATTTCTTTCTTATTTTTAATCATTTTCTTTAAGTTACTGTATTATAAACGTTGGCACACCAGTTATTCTTTAGTTCCTAACTCTCTGGCTACTGGGTAGATTTGAAATAGAATTAAATCTCATTGACAGCTGTAATCTTTGAGTTACACAGTAGATCTTTTATGAAGTCTTGTTCTAATTCTTTTTACTTTATGATGAATATTAAAACTTATTACAAATCTTAAATCTATTAAATCAGGCAAAGCCTTGTAATGTAATGAGTAATGTTTTAAAAACACGGTTGTGTAGAATCTTTTTTCTTTTAAAGAACCTTCCATTCGGATAGCTCCTAAAAAGAATTAAATTTATTGCTCCTAATGCATTATTTTGATAAAAATCTTTAAGCCGATTAGGGATCATGCGTCATTTTAAAAAAAAAGTAAAATGAATTGCGCCGATGTTTATAAACAAACGAGATGAATCTAAGACCTTGGAACCAATAGAGGTTGATGTCAAATTGACATGAACGAACATGGCATTCAAAAACATCACAATTTGACAACTTTAGAAAGAAAAAAAATACTGTAGCATTTTCTGACAAACACTTCAATTTTATTCTATATAAAAATTGTAGAATAAAAAGGCTTTTTTCTTATTTCTTTCTCTCTTTTTTGAAAGTCGCAAAAAAAGCCAAGTTCTCCATCATTAATGTTGTTGTTGATTGTAGTGGCTCCCTCTGGCCACGATGGTTGTAAACAAGTACCGACGCTTCCCCAATCTAAATGGAGCTCAATTTAAGCGTTGACAGAAAACACACCACCAAAATAACAGTAGTTGCAGGAGCCGCTACTTTTGCTACGAATTGGGTCAGTTAAGATCAGCAGTAATGAAGGAAAACTTTTAAATCTTTTGAAACAAGTTTGAATAGAACTTTGCGGCAGCGAAAAGAGACATTTGTTTTAAAAAGACGTTTCAATTTAAAAGCCCAAGTCTTTGAAAGCAAAGTAGATGAATTGCAAATAGATTCAACCATGACCTATTCATTGTAGTCTCTCGAAAAACAGGTCTTTTAAGTTCTTTTTCATTACCACAATCTTGTGTCTCTTCAGTAATAAAAGCGATCTATGATAAAGTAGGGATTTCGCAAGGATTTGGGAAACTTAATTGCAAATGTTAAAAAAGATAATTTATACAAACTTATTACTAAAATAATTTGGTGATAAAATATTTCAAATCAGTTGTTTTAATAAAAATGAAGAAAAAAATCCTTCGAAATAAATCATATTTCCAGAACTAAGAATGGGGACAAAAATCAAGATGAAACTGAAATAATTTAAATTCCATCTTTACATCATCTAAAACAGTGCTTCTCAATTTGTTTTGCGTCACGGTGTACTTGTATATAAATATATAAATATTTGGAAATATTTGGCGGTACAGTAAACGTTGTTCCTAATTCTGCAAAGCACTACCAACTCTTTCGTACACTACCAAACGTTTCCTAAGATTCTGTGAACAATACAATCTTAAGAAAAACACAGCAAAATTTGCACATGAATTATGTTTATATAACATTTGCTCACTGTATTATAAAAAAATGTATAATTATCGACTCTTCATTCCAGGTTGTATTATTTACAATTTGCTTGTTGTTTCTCTTGTGGTAATAAATAAGTTGTTGAAAACATTTAATACCCATTTAATATGTCCTCTTGGCTCATCCTTTGAGAATCGCTGATCTGAAACAATAAATAGGCGTAAAAAAATAGCAGAAGAAAGGCTATAGAATCTAAAGTCATTTTGGTGTTTGTTTGTTTTTTCATAATGTTCCTGATAAGGAAGAAACTCATAAATTTAGTAGGCTGTATAACCGTGTTTGTGTCTGTGTATCCTCAAAACTTTTGAACCAGTGAATTTACAGATAAAAAATGATATTTTTTGTTTGTTTGTTTGAAATTTCTTCGTGTAGATCTCTGTCGAAAACTTTGCGCAAGAAAATGACAAAATCATTCATTGTCAGTAAATAATGTGGTTTACAATACATTTAAATCAGTTTAAATTTACACGTGCTTTGGTTTGCTCAAAATTATTTGGAACATTTTCTTAAAATTAAAATAAAGAAACGGCGACCTGAGTGTAAACAACAACAATAATGTTGATGAGGATTTGTAAAACGAATATTTCATGGAAAGTAAATTGTTTAGTCATTCAACAATATACTTACTTGCTTTAACCAGATAATGTTTTCAATTACATAAACTAGTTTCTACTTTGATTTAAAAATCACTTCACTGATAAGAGACGATATTTTTTTAGTTCTACCATCTCATGCAAGTATCACTGCCATGACTAAAAATCCTTTCATTGAAATCTCTTGCAGTCGCAATCATAGTAGGCAGAGTTACTAGGCTTAATTGTATCACTTCAAATATACCGGATTTCAATAAAATGGAGCAATCGTTGTGCTGCATGAAGGATGATACAAGACCAGTGATGGATTTTATCAATCTCCTAGTAATTGATGCAGTGTGGGTGTAATCTTACAAAGTTAGGTTCAACTGTTTTGAAGTGTTAACGAATTGTAAGATGGTGACTGGCGTCGCTGTGATGTGTTATTTGTTCAATTCTATATTCAGTATAATTTTCCCACAAAGCAGGAATAAAAATGTTGGGCCAGCGATGTTAAATTGTATACAGTCTTATTAGCTAACATATGAACAAGTAACGAGAATCTAATAATTTCTCAATCTTTATAAATACTAATCATCGCTTAAGGATCTTAGATCTTAAAGATCTAACATCATTGCCATTATTGCTGGTGAATATCCGGATGACAAAGTGAATAGTTCAAACTTAACCAGTAAACTTTCAGTATTAAATAGATATTCATGTATTGTGGATTTAACAAGTTTCACGGCCATGTCATAGTTTGAAAATGTAATTCGGAACAACAGGCAGACAAGCTTTACAATATTACTAAGTTACTTAAGATTATTATTTTCAAAAAAAAAAAATACAATAAAAAGAAAGAAAAAACCAAGGCGAAGTATTCGTTTCTTATCGTATTGCTTAAATTAGTGTCTGGTATTAAACACGCAGCATTAATGTAATGAATTGCTTAATTCATTGCTCTGTTTTACTTAACTTAGGAGTATTGGTCAATGAACATTTATGGAATAATTCAGAACAAAATTTCATCCAAATTCAATACTTTAGAGTTGATTCACAGGAATAAAGAGGTTGGGGGAAGGTAAATCGATATTTACCATAAGCTCTTCTTAGATAGAATTACTTTCCCAATAAAACAAGAGTAAATGTGAAACTTGTTTACAAAAGCAATTATGCCAAAGGCCTTGAAGGGAGCAAAAACCCATGTAGGTTGTATCTGATGAGGAACAAGTAGAGGCGCCACCCTCCAGTTTATAAAAATTAACCAAACAGATACACCCCATTGGTAAACATTGATCATCATTTTAATATTGTCTTAGTCTGCATCTGACATTGTAATTGTCTTTGATCTTGAGTTCCTTTAATCATTAGTGAATTTTCTGTTTTGTTTTTATTAGTAGGGGGCGGGGGCGGAGAATTGGATCACCCCAAATTGTGTTTAAATTGAAAAGCTATTTCCAGCTTTATTCAAATTTCTCATTACGAGAATGTACTTGATGTTTTCACGCTGTACATTTAAATACTCTTTTTCATTTTCAAAGCATTCACAGTAAATTGCAGTTTAACCTGAGAAAGAGAAGCTATTAAAATCAGTCAGATGTATGTAGGTGTCGTATTTGAATCCACCGCTAATACATTTTGAACTTAAGAATATTGATCTGGAAATTCTGCATGTACATTTACGAACAAGAAATTCATTTTAATATTGCATTTTTTTTAAAAAGTATAATTTATCAACATACGTTATTATATTCAGGAATTTAATCTAACATTAGCTTGCTTAACTAAACTTATTTTTTACTTTATTTCTAATATTCTGTTTATATTTATCATATTACACTTTTGACATTTTGTATAGCAAATATATCTTTTCCTCTTTCTTTCTTTTATTGTTTTTTATCTCTCTCTATTTTTTAATTTCACCATTTTCAACCATTTCAACATATTTACAAGTGAAGTCATTTCAAATTCTTTCAAATCTTTTAGTCACTCTTCTTGAATAACCGAACATCTTCTTATCCTCTTCTTATTCCCAAATATCCATATTTTGAATTTCTGGTGCTAGCTTATAGTTTTTCTTGCTGTACGTCCCATCCAATTCAATATTTGTTTTAAGAAGAATATTCTGGATTTGATTCTATGAGAAATTTTATTTTATTTTATTATTCTTGACAATTTGCTTTTAAATTTTTTATTAAATTCATTATAAGTAAAAAAAAAGAAAAGATTATTTGTTAGGATTAAATAAGAAAATGAACGTTTCTTTACAGCAGCAATTTGCTGTTCTCTTCATGAATCAATCAGCTCTTACTTTATTGATCAATTATTAACATCATATGAAGTGAAAACCTTTATCAAACTTTCAACAAATCAGAATTAATTTAATTATTGTTTCTTTTCATAAACATTTCTTTGGTGTTTTATTAACAACTTAACAAATTCCTTTGAAGTGGAAATAGTATTAAGACATATTAAGCAACAGCTAAATTAAATCATCTACCTATTTAAATACAATAATCAAATTTGGCATTTAAACAATTTAATAGTTACTTTCCTGTATTCCATCAACAGTAATAGTAATATGATGGTTGTTATTTCAAGTTCGAGCAAAGGACAGCCCAAATACAGTGAAGCTCGGTTATATCGCGATCTTTCGGATCCAAGATCTGGAAGATCGCGATCTGCCCGAGCTTTTTTGTACTTCGCGATGTCAAATGTCGTATACTGGAACCCTATTATTTCCCACACGATTCCAAATCGATTTAAAATGGTCATTTCGCGATTACCTGCATCATTCAGAGCGATGTGAGAGAATTTTATATTTATAAATATTTATAAATTATTGCCTTTTCAACACTTCGATGGGTTATATTCAGAGCCGCGCCAAGCGGGGGTGCCAGGGGTGCCCGGCACCCAGGCGGCACGTCTTGGGGGCGGCGAGTGGCAAATAATTTAGTTTATTAGAGGCGGCAAATTTTGCCTGGCACCCCGGCGCCAACATACCTTGGCGCGGTCCTGGTTATATTAGCTAAAATCTTCATACAGTTTTTCTGTTTTCTTACGGTTTGGCGCCGCCATCTTGGTTCTTGTACAAACGACGATTGTACAAATCGCGAGCAGTTCTCAAAAATCAATCGATTTTCATACTTTTGGGCGAAAATATTGTAAATTTTGCAATTTTACAATTATATACCTTTTCCAAAATAGAAGGATCCAAGACCAAATCGCGTTATATCCGAATTCGCGATATAAACAACCCTGTTATAGCCGAGCTTCACTGTATATACAGAAATAAATTTTCAACTGCCAAAAATATTGAGAAAGTAATATTCTGAAATCTGTACAATGATACATTAAAGGCGTTAAATTACTTAAATCTTAATTCCACAGCTGCTTCAAAAATTAGAATGTTTCAGAAATTAAAGAAAAAAAAACAAAACAGCTTAATCCAATAATTCTCGACTATGCCGCAACAGTAACGCTTATATTCCAGCGTTTCGGAGTGACTGTGCTGGGCTTTTAATTTTTTTATAAGACTTATTTTATTGTTACTAACATTACCGCATATACTTTGATTCAAGCATTGTGACAAATATGTGCTTATTGTCATTAGCGTTAAATATATTGTTGTTGCAGTAGTACATGTGAAAGTACTGTAAATAACAATGTGAACGTGAGATTGTATCAAAACCTATATATAATATTATATATAGAACTGTGTAGTAATGATTTGAAAGAAAAAAAACAAGCTAAATGAACACGAAAGGCTTATGTTCTGAAGAGTCGCCATGTTTAAAGGGCCACATTTCTTAAAAATCATATTCTGTCAAAGTGTGAAGCAAACGAAGGACAGAATAGTTCAAGTGTGGATCATAGAGTTATGTCAAGAGAGGGAACTAGATGCATCCAGATCCAGTAACAGTATTTATGGAGAAGTTTCCTTCATATGTGATGTTCAACAATGGAACGCAAGCGTTACATGGAAAGCCGTTATATCCATAAAATCGTGAAAGATAAGTGCATTTCAAAAATATTATTTTCACGAACTGAATTCTTCATTGGCGAAAGAGAATCAATTTTCTTCAAGGAATTGTGAAACTATGTAAAGTTACATTTAAATTGTATATTTAACCACAAGTAATACATTAAATGTTTTTAATTTTACAATTTTGAAGGACTCTTATTCTCGCATTAATTTGCTACTATTTTTCCTTTTGGTGACAGAGTAACAATTTATTTTATTCACATTAACGGCAGCAGAGCGTGGGTGATTTTTAATACACACATTTTAATTTAAAATATGAAGTTTTACTGTTTTCTTTCAAACGTTAAAAATCAAAGCCTTTATACAAATCTTTAAGTAATTTGAAATTTTTTTTTATTTTTCAATAATCTTTATTGACTAAAACTAATGCTGTTTTAATTAATTCAATCAAAACTGATTTAATAATTAAGAGAAGCAACTGAGATTTTTTTATAAAGACATGGATTTTCTTATTTCTTATAATTAATAGAGAAAAGATAATTACTATTAATAAGTAGAAATTGTATTTGTTTTTCTAATATTATAAATGGTTTTATTCAGAATCCCTTTGAGTTTATTTTTATTTCAAACTATATATGCTTTAATAAAATACCAATTTATCTGCTTAAATAGATTTTTTTTTAATGATTCTATTCTTAAATGGTTTATTGAAACTTTTAATAACCTTTCATTATTATCTTCTGAGCCTTTACAGCCACTGTTCTGTTTTAAAAAACAAAACTAACTTTTTATTGTAAACCTTCAGAATTTAGTAATTTTTATTCAGGTTTAATTTCGTAATAAATTCATTTCCGCTAATAAAGCAGCATTCAAGTACATTTTTCTTTAAATAGGAAAGTTCACTTCATAAAATAATAACTTTCTGGGGGACCAAAAAAAAGCTTTTCTCGACTTCATTTCTATTTTCCGAATTCTTGAGAATTTTTTTAAGATGTTTTCGGAAGTACCTCATATCCTGGAATGTGCAATAACTCACTTCTGTCTCTTGTAACATTTGCCGAAGAACACGCCTGTCCTCTGGCGGCAGAACCTTCGTTAGGGCGCTGCCGCTTTCACAGCCACTGTCACTGGCGCGAGAATTCATTGAGTGATTTACCGTAATGGAGTAGGACTTCTCACCAACTGCCGAGACTTATTATCAAGATCTTTTTAAACATTTTATAAATAGTTGGGGCTAATTTGGTCGCGCGAACAGATTTGGTTAATGACGCTCATGGCCTTGAAAAAGAAAAAGGAGTCCAATAGAGCAAGGACTAGTTGGAGAATCCAAATGCGATTGAAATAAGATAACAGACGTTAAAATACTAATCTTCCAAAAAGTTCAAGGAAAGCCTTTGTAGCCGTTTTCACTCTCTTGTTCTAAAATAAAGGTAGACATGTGTCAGACAATCTAAACCAGTGATTCTTTTTTGGAGAAGCTTTGTTTGAGGATGCCAGGGATTTTTTTGAAGATAAAATACAGATGATATTTCAAATATCTGTTATAAAACATTGTACATTTTTAAAGATTGTATGTAATTGTATCATTCATAACGTTAATAATAAGTAGTTTAATTTTATATATTCTTAAATTCATTGCGAAATTACAATAAATGTATAATACAAAATATTTCTTCTATACTTATAACTTATCTTACAAGTCCCCATGCACTTGATTTTCTTACTAAAATATTGATATTGAGATGATTTAATTATTAATTATTGATTAATAATTATTTATTAATAGTTAATAATTATTAAATTATTATTGAGAAAAATACCCACAGGTAGTTATTGAAAGTCTATTAAGATCCACTTTATAAAATGTAAATTCCCATTATAATGTATATTATTGTAGTTATTTACATGATTCTTATTTTCCAAGTGGATCAGTAATTATTTGACAAAGAAACTGACTGATCCTGTTGGAAAATAATTTTCTCTTCTAGTTTAATATTCTAAATAAAGATTTAGAATATTAAAGAGAAAATTTAGCAATGATATAATATGTAAACACATTTACAATTTTGATATTAACAGCCCTCTTATTAAAATATTACCAAGTAGGACAGGAATTAGGCAGGTTCAAATAAGAGTTTTTTTTTAATTTTAAGAATTTTTTTATTTTTAATGGTAATTAAAGCATTTTTTTTGTTTTGTTTTGATTGTAAAGGCTTAATGACTTTAAAGATAAAAAATTACGCTATTGAATTTAAGAAAAGTAATGTAAACGAATTGAAATAATCAACATCAAATGCGTCAACATCAATACTGCAACCTTATATAACATATATCATTAGTGAATAAAAAAGTAAACAAAAAATAGACAGAACCGCAGGCTTTCATTTATAATTAGTAATTAAAATAGAAATATTTCATATATATATATATTCCAAGAGCTCTGTTCTACACACAACCCATTTCCAAATGACAAAAACCACCTCCTTGATGGAAATTATTATTTTTCTTACTTTAATTATCTTACTGGAGATAGTTTTGGAAACTAAATCTAAAAGAGGCAACCGGCGAATAGGCTTCTCTGGTAACCCTTACCTCAAATTGCTTGTATATTATTTAAGTGATTCGTTGTCTCCTGAACATTCATTTCGAAGCAAAACCTTTCACTTTTCTTCTGATTGAACTGTAGTATAAAACTGAAGAGTTCCAATGAGAACACTTCCGTTTCATCAATTTACATTTGTCTTTTAGTGATTTTTCGTTTGATGTGAAGTTTCGAAAACACGTAAAAAATAGGGTTTGCTACAGTTTGCTAAATTTTAACAATTATTGGCCCCAAACCAGTGCATAAAATGTTAGCATTCTACTAAAATTATTTATTGAGATGTGTCAGTGATAATCTATTAAAGAAAAAGCAGGAGTTTATAAAAAAAAATTAGTGAAAAACTTAGCACAATATAAAATACAAAACAACTCTGCTTCAAATATAAAAAGGTAACCAACAAAACTGATAATAAGCAGTACTTTAACTTTTCTTTAAGAGGAAGAGGATTCCTTGAATTTGGTCACTTTAAAAGTAGTTACTTCCGGTGCATTAATTCCATCCCAACTCCAGAACTGGAAGGAATTTGATTTTGAGGAAGAAAAGAAAGAAATAAATTGAAGAAATAAGTCCGAATACATCTAGTATATAAAGAGGAAAACTTCAGATTAAATTTCCACAAAGTTAACCTCATTTTCTGGATTTTGTCCAATAATCAGTCGTTGTCTTCAATTTAAATTTTGATTAATAACTATTACAATCTTACGCAACACAACTTCAATCCGATCCCTTTATGGAACGATCATTAAAGGCAGATTCGATTTCTAAATTATTTCAAGTTAATAGTAATTTCTGATTTTTTTTTTCATTTGAATACGAAATGTATTTCTATTTCAATTACTTGACCTGTAACTGAGACATTCTAATAATGTTCATTATTACAAATGTTAATTCAAAAGGCTTTATCAATCTTAGAAACTACGGTCTTTAGGGAGGAAATTCGGTTTTTAGGGAGGAAATCTCAGCCTTTTAAGAAATATAAACCTTCATCAGACTTGTGACAAATAACATTCCTATTGTGTTTTGTTTTTCTTGAAATCTAAACCATTCTTTCTGTAAAAATACTTGTAAGAGAAATGTTGCTTCGTTTTATCTTAATTTTTTATTAAGTGTATTGGTATTGAATAGTTGTAATACATAGCTCTAATCTAGGCTGGTGATTTCCAAAATTTATTGCATTCAAATTAGTTTTCAATGCAATAAGTTTTCTTAAACTTTAAAACTAAAAGGTCTTTTCCATGTTTCAGGAATAATTTTGATTACTTTTTATTTGTTCCACGGGGTTGGTTTTACAAAATTTCATTCGTTTAATGACCTACCAAACAATAAGAGTTTAAGAATCACTTACTTCAGTAATTATGAACAAATCCATTTGATCGCATTTTACTAATATATACAATAATATACATTTTACTAATAAAATAATTATAACTTTACTTCAGAAATTTTATTCTTTCTTTTACTGCAACTGTTAAGTAGAACGACTAAAGTAAAGGGTGCATTTTGTTGATTGGAAAAATCCCAAAATCAGGTTGGGATTTCTAATATATGGAAAATGTTATTCTTAAAGAAAATGTAAAATCTTTGTTTGAGAATGTGTAAATTCGGAACTTTTTAAGTGGGAAAGCAAATAAATACGTAAATAAATCAATCTTAAAAAAGTTATAACAAAGCATTATCAATTCCTGTAACTTTGTGCATTTATAATTCAGTTCATATCATCTATTAGTTAAAGACCTTCAGTATTTTGAATGAATATTAGAATTTAACTTTAGCCAATTCTTAAGAAAGGAAATTAATGAAGAACCACTGATATGATTATCACCAAAAACCAACTGTCAAAGATTAATCTGTCAATAATTCTTACTGCAAAACTGAGCCACCCTACGTTGATTCAACAGTTATTCAGATTGTTAATAAACAGGAGATAACTATTTAATTAAATTAGTAGCTAATAAAACTGAAAGAGAAGGATTAGTTGGTGATTTATTTATGCAAATCCTGGCTTCAACTGATATTGATCCCACCGATGATCTCGGGTTCATTAAATACTATTTAGAAATAGAATGTGGTTTATTTGAAAGCTCACTTGCAGCCTAACGGAGACCTCTTTTGAATTCTGCAGCGAACGGAAGATGTCTTCCTCCCTCTTGGTGTTTTTTATTATTAGTTTTGCTTCGAAAGCGTTTGAATTCTCCTTCGTTGCGGGTGGATATAACGAAGAAAGGATTTCGTGTGAACTTCAAACTTTCTTCATAGATTTTTATTCCCTGTCATTGTCCAAAGATATTGAATAAAGGCAAATTATGAATAGCTTTTTTAAAAATATCCACAAAAAAAAATATCTAAAAAAAAAAATCTTCCTTTTTTTCTTCACTTTTTTGAGAAATATTGGAAAAGGACTGTTATATCCTTCTCCAAAGTACAGTATAACATATCTGTAAGATGCCCGGTAACGAATATAGCTATACTTAGTAGATATATCACGTTCATATAGTGTGAGAGCTACCTCTTAAAATCATATCCATGGACAGTTTAACAATCCTATAAGATTCATACAACTTGATGCTGTTCTAAGTTTTTTTTGAGATTGGTACAACCGATTTGGACGATATTTAGCATACAAATAGAAGCAGTGATTCCAAAAGATTTTTTGGACAAAAGCCATGGTTTTCAGAACTTGGGGTTTTACCTAACTAAAAATAAATTCATTTTTTTTCCGTAACCAAGATGTTAATATATCTTCCCCGAAATTATATCGCCAATTAGACTAAATTTTGACAATTGAGAAATGGAAAATTTAAATGTGGTTTTAGTTTAGAAAATTGATTTTATCCTTAAAATAATCAGCAGTTGAAATTCGCCATTCGCAAAATCGGAGTATTCAGTCAATTGAGCTAAAAAATTTTATTGGGTGGCCAAAAAGTTCGTTCGGGTTTTAAGTAAAAATAAAAGACACATCTTTTATTGTCACCAATAATTTTATTGAAATACTTCTTCAATGGCTTGTTCCACTACCTTCTGCTATCTTTCAGACAACTTTATAATTCCATCTTCCCAAAACGTTTTATCTTTTGAGCTTAAAAATGTTCCAGGTGCCTTTGGTTTCTTCCAGGAAATTCAAGTTTTTTCCATTAAGAGAATTTTGTGAAGACCGAAATAAAGGGAAATCCAAAGGTGCAATGTCTGGTGAATACAGCGGATGAATCACAACTTCCCAGTTAAACTGTAACAGATTTTGCCTGGTCATCAAGGAAACATGCGGTCTCCCGTGCTTATTGTCTTCCATCTGCAATATTAAATTAACAAAAAATTTACCAATTTTGATCAGTTTTTGTTTTAAATGCACGGCTAATATGACAACTGTCACAATACAATCTAACAAAATGGTGTCGAATGACGTTAAAGACACCTAAGCGCTACTAGAGCCAACTTACGTAAAAAAACCGAACCCAATATTTTTGGCCAACCCAATAATTAGATAAGCGATGGAAAACCCTCCTATCCATTGCTATCAGAAAGAAGCCTAGGATGAATTCTTGGAATCGCTTTTCAAACGAACAATTTTTACAGATTGTTTCAGGAAGTTAAATTTGTCCTTATTTTACAACTTGTAATTTAATTTCTTTTGAGTTATCATTATTGCAAAAACGTCAACTCTTTGATTCCTTTTCAATTTTAGCGATTTTAATAACAGCAAATTGACGGACAAATCGACTGCATGGGTTTATTTTCTTTGTAATTTTTTTTCTGTTTTGGTCTTTGTTGAGAAATTTGCACTGGAAGATATAAAAATTATAACAAAAAAGAAATGAAACCCTGAATTTCTATTGTTATCTAATAATTCAAACATAACAATTAAATAATCCAGACGGAGTAATTTAATGCTCAATAATCCTCGTCCTTCTTCTTTGATATGATTAAAATATTTAATTTGACTGAATACAAATAATTTTAAATTAATTTTTAGAAGATTTCCCATTTTCTAAGATATTAATTAAATTCACATTACTTTAGATTTCGGCAGATTAAATATTTCAGAAAAATAAAAGCTTTTTACTTTTGTAGTCTGTTTTTTAATTATAATATTCACCAATAACAATGTATAGGAAATATTTCTGTTTAAGTCTTCTAAATCAAAAAAAAAAAAAAACAATTAAAGAATGTAGCCATAGTCTTGTTATTTATTGATTTATAGAAGAGAATCTATAAAAATTAGTCATTAAAAACTTATTTACTTTATGAATATAGTTGAAACCAATTAATTAATATTTCCCTTTTATAGTTTATGGCATTAATCTGTTTTGGAGGTTTTTTTTAAAACATATAATTTATATCAAGTTTTACGGTTACTTCGATGAAATATTTTTTCCTCTGTATTTCTGTCATAAACCAGTGGATAGTCGTAGCTCTCTGAAGCTTTGTTTTGAGTATTGACAGTTCGCCAATAAAAACATTATTGGATCGTTAAAAGTTTTATAGCAATATCGTCGTTTCAATAATCGTTGGACTTTATTGTGGCTTAAGCCTTTGCCTACGGGAAAAGTGTATTTCATTATTTTGATTCAAAAGAATCAAATCCAATCTTTTAGTAAAATTAAAACAAGAAATATTGTAAACAAATATGGGCCTAAAAATTGATTTTTGAAGCTAGGAAAAATTCCATTTTCTTCTTAAACTCTATAAATAGGAATGGGATCTTGTTTTACTGAAAGAATCTTCTTAAAAAGCAATTTGGAACATTATTCAGCCAGAAAGTTTTCTCTCTCAAAAAGATGCTTAACATTATCTTAATATTTTATATCGAAAGCAATGTGAAAATAAGAAAATTTTTGTGCAAAAATTATTGGTTGGCCTTCAGAAGAGCACAACTACTAGGGTCTTAAGAAAAGTAAATTTGGTCTACATTCATCAAAACTTAAAGTGAAATTTGATAGATTCGTGCATTGTTTTTAAATGATTAAAGTAGATTTTCTGCAATATATTTTGGCCTTTATTTAATGTAAGTTCAAACGATGGGTTTACAAAACCAAAACTGAACTCCAAAGCAAATTCTCAACGTGAAATCTGAAGGTAAATTTGTTCATTTTAACTTTAGAGTTACTTATTTTTTGGCTTACAGTGGTCTCTACAGCAATCTCCAACATTAAAAGCTATAAAAGGAGTAGATAATTAAAGTCTTCAATAGAAAGTTTGATATGATTTTTCAATTGATCTACAATTGATCTACAAATGAAATTCAAGAACATCAAAATCGAATAAGATATAGACAACAACAGAAAGGTCTAAATGTCCAAATGATATCCTATGTCTACTTTTTCTCATAAGTTTAATAAAAACACGAAATAAAAGATCATCGCGTACACAATGGAAACTAATAAATAACAAAAGAGAGAAAGTGAGTGTCTTAATCGTAAATCGTAGGTTAGTTAAATTATATCATAATATTTTCTTTGTTGTTGTTTATGTTTCTGATTTCAAAGTTGATCCAGTTTGTCAAATGTTTTCTGGACTTGATGAATGTATTGGTATTTATAGGCCTTGCACAGATAACCTTTTTCCAAGAGCAACACACATCTTTCATTTATCATATTCGTGTTCAAATATACAGTCTGTTCGCTGGACGTGAAGTATTTCTCCAATATCTTATTTCTTTTTTTTATTGAGACGATCGATATGTTGGCGTCAGAGTAAATCGTTATTTTATTCATTATTTAAGACATAACTCTTCAAAATCGGAGCAGATGATTTTTAAATTCATCTGTTAGCCTTTCCACTGTGAAGTAAATATCGTTTTCAAGCAGAGATAAAAAAATCTCTCATTAAAATACAGAAATAAGTTACTTTTTTTTGTTTTGTTCGCTTTTTCTTTTCCGTAGCAAAAAGCTGTTGGTTGCACTTGTAAATTGAAGTATGATTTTTCCGTCTATTTATCCTTGGAGTCTGAAATTTTAATGGTAAATTGGGTCATCAGTATGAGCTCTATTCATTTGCAAAAGCAGGATCCTTTGTTGGGTAGTCTTAAGCCAAATCATACAAACCCATGGGAAACTATCCTATTAAATAGCTTTAGGCTCCAAAAAGATTTCCTATTGATTTTGTACATATTGAACGAATGATTAAGACCAATTTTAATAAATGTATTCCGAAGTTGATGTGTGTTAATTTCTTTGTTTGGTCATTCACATTTAAAAAAACAACATCATTTTTGAAAGTTTGTGCCTGTTGTACAATCTGTTGGTCGTTTTACTTAATTGATGTAATGAAATGTAATGTGGTGAGCGTGGGTGACTTGACAGCCGAGCACCGCGACCTGAAAGATCTATTGTGCTATCCCACGGAAAGAAGGACAGACGGAGAGAAAGACTGAGAAAGGATGGTGTGAGAAATGCAGGGGAAACGGGAGAACCCCGGGAAAACCTGCCCAGCGTGGATCGCTACCATCAACGAAACCCATATGAGAAAAGAACCCCGTACTCAGAGGTGAGAGGCCAGTGTCTTAGCGACATCGCCAACCGCGCGGCCTTACTTAATTGATACTCGTGAAACATGATATGTAGGGGATTGGGTCACAAATTAATCATTGACTCAAAGTCGATTGGAAGAGGAAAGTTTTCGACAGAAAGAACTGAATAAAAATTAACACTTTCATTCTGAAAATATCGCCTGGAATATCTTTGCAGAAGTACTGTATTTACAATATTTTAACTAACGTATTTTATCATTTCTAACATTTTCAGCGAAGACATTGGACGTTGATCATAAAAGTAATGAGCAAACTAAAATGTAGTAACTATTATTACTACTGTAAAGAAGCTCAAATGGATTCGGGCGGGCCATGTAGCAAGGCGTAATGATAATATATAGTAAAATTCTAAACTGGATACCGAGGAATGAAAGTGTCCATAAGGTAGATGGGTGGATGAAATTAAAAGTTTTATTGGATTCGATTGGAAGAGGAAAGTTTTCGACAGAAAGAACTAAAAATTAACACTTTCATTCTGAAAATGGTTGAAATGATGCTGATGATGATTATATATGAATTTTTATCTACATAAAGATATCGAATAATTTTAAAAAGTTTTTGTGAAAACAAATTCTATGAAACACTAAATTTCCTGCATTTCTCTTTTTATTTCTAATATTCCGCTAATGTAGTTTCAAGAATAAGAGCAATTATAATTAAGAAACTAATTTCTCTGCTAGCACGTTCCCAATTAATGTTGCTTTCCCGCCAAATAGTAATTTCCGGCAACAAAAGCTCTTCCACTGAATACGAAATATCCGAGTTAACCTCTGACATTGTTACAACAACTTACATAATTCAGTAACATATGAGCTACAGAACTAGACCTTAACAATCAACTCCCTAGTTAAAGCCGTTCCAAGTCAAATTATTTATTATTTAACCCTTTTTATACTTCTCTTTATTATACCATTCTTGAAATAATTAACATCGTTCTTTTGAAGTTCATTGTAGTTAAGTCCGATTATCTCTGATCCGGACTGAATCACATTTTCCAAGAGACTGCCTTGAATTTTCGACGCTTCTCTCTCTAACGGATCGTTGAATCCCAAGTTCTAAGTTTCCTGAGGCGTTTGCTGATCTTTTATCCTTCAATAATTTTAAGAGAATTAAAAGAAAAATCCAATATTTATAGTTAGTTATTGGCATTTTCTTATTTTTCTAAAAAGAAGTTATAATAAAGTTTGTAAAATCAATACCGTG
>JAFIDM010083173.1:30531-48464 GCA_023159025.1 Thereuonema tuberculata | reverse complement strand
CACGGTATTGATTTTACAAACTTTATTATAACTTCTTTTTAGAAAAAATAAGAAAATGCCAATAACTAACTATAAATATTGGATTTTTTTTTTAATTCTCTTAAAATTATTGAAGGATAAAAGATCAGAAAACGCCTCAGGAACCTTAGAACTTGTGATTCAACGATCCGTTACAAAGAGAAGCGTCGAAAATTCAAGGCAGTCTCTTGGAAAATGTGATTCAGTTCGGATCAGAGATAATCGGACTTAACTACAATGAACTTCAAAAGAACGATGTTAATTATTTCAAGAATGGTATAATAAAGAGAAGTACAAAAAGGGTTAAACAATAAATAATTTGACTTGGAACGGCTTTAACTAGGAAGTTGATTGTTAAGGTCTAGTTCTGTAGCTCATATGTTACTGAATTATGTAAGTTGTTATAACAATGTCAGAGGTTAACTCGGATATTTCGTATTCAGTGGAAGAGCATTTGTTGCCGGAAATTACTATTTGGCGGGAAAGCAACATTAATTGGGAACGTGCCAGCAGAGAAATTAGTTTCTTAATTATTATTGTTCTTATTCTTGAAACTTACATTAGCGGAATATTAGAAATAAAGAGAGAAATGCAGGAAATTTAGTGATTCATAGAATTTGTTTTCACAAAAACTTTTTAAAATTATTCGATATCTTTATGTAGATAATAATATAAATATAATGATCATCAGCATCATTTCAACCATTTTCAGAATGAAAGTGTTAATTTTTATTCAGTTCTTTCTGTCGAAAACTTTCTTCTTCCAATCGAATCCAATAAAACTTTTAATTTCATCCACTCATTTACCTTATGGCACTTTCATTCCTCGGTAACCAGTTTAGAATTTGACCATCGATCTATTATCATTACGCTTTGCTACATGGCCCGCCCTAATCCATTTGAGCTTCTTTACAGTGGTAATAATCTCAGACATTTTAGTTTGCTCATTACTTTTATGATCAACGTCCAATGTCTTCGCTGAAAATGTTAGAACTGGTAAAATACGTTAGTTAAAATATTGTAAATACAGTACTTCTGCCAAAGATATTACAGGCGAGTTTGAGTCAATGATTAATTTGTGACACAATCCCCTACATATCATGTTTCACGAGTATCAATTAAGTAAGGCCGCGCGGTTGGCGATGTCGCTAAGACACTGGCCTCTCACCTCTGAGTATCGAGATTCGGTTCTCATGTGGGTTTCGTTGATGGTAGCGATCCGCGCTATGCAGGTTTTCCCGGGGTTCTCCCGTTTTCCCTGCATTTCTCACACCATCCTTTCTCAGTCTTTCTCTCCGTCTGTCCTTCTTTCCGTGGGATAGCACAACAGATCTTTCAGGTAGCGGTGCTCGGCTGTCAAGTCACCCACGCTCATCACATTACATTTCATTACATCAATTAAGTAAAATGACCAACAGATTGTACAACAGGCACAAACTTTCAAAAATGATGTTGTTTTTTTTAAATGTGAATGACCAAACAAAGAAATTAACACACATCAACTTCGGAATACATTTATTAAAATTGGTCTTAATCATTAGTTCAATATGTACAAAATCAATAGGAAATCTTTTTGGAGCCTAAAGCTATTTAATATGATAGTTTCCCATGGGTTTGTATGATTTGGCTTAAGACTACCCAACAAAGGATTCTGGTTTTGCAAATGAATAGAGCTCATATTGATGACCCAATTTACCATTAAAATTTCAGACTACAAGGATAAATAGACGGAAAAATCTTACTTCAATTTATAAGTGCAACCAACAGCTTTTTGCTATAGAAAAAAAAAGCGAATAAAACAAAAAAAGTAACTTATTTCTGTATTTTAATGAGAGATTTTTTTATCTCTGCTGAAAACGATGTTTACTTCACAGTGGAAAGGCTAACAGATGAATTTAAAAATCATGTGCTCCGATTTTGAAGAGTTATGTCTTAAATAATGAATAAAATAACGATTTACTCTGACGCCAACATATCGATCGTCTCAATAAAAAAAAGAAATAAGATATTGGAGAAATACTTCACGTCCAGCGAACAGACTGTATATTTGAACACGAATATGATAAATGAAAGATGTGTGTTGCTCTTGGAAAAAGGTTATCTGTGCAAGGCCTATAAATACCAATACATTCATCAAGTCCAGAAAAACATTTGACAAACTGGATCCACGTTGAATTCAGAAACATAAACAACAACAAAGAAATATTATGATGTAATTTAACTAACCTACGATTTACGATTAAGACACTCACTTTCTCTCTTTGGTTATTTATTAGTTTCCATTGTGTACGCGATGATCTTTTATTTCGTGTTTTTATTAAACTTATGAGAAAAAGTAGACATAGGATATCATTTGGACATTTAGACCTTTGTGTTGTTGTCTATATCTTATTCGATTTTGATGTTCTTGAATTTCATTTGTAGATCAATTGTAGATCAATTGAAAAATCACATCAAATTTTCTATTGCAGACTTTAATTATCTACTCCTTTTATAGCTTTTAATGTTGGAGATTGCTGTAGAGACCACTGTAAGCCAAAAAATAAGTAACTCTAAAGTAAAAATGAACAAATTTACCTTCAGATTTCACGTTGAGAATTTGCTTTGGAATTTAGTTTTGGTTTTGTAAACCCATCGTTTGGCTTACATTCAATGTAGGCCAAAATATATTGCAGAAATTCTACTTTAATAATTTAAAAACAATGCACGAATCTATCAAATTTCACTTTAAGTTTAGATGAATGTAGATCAAATTTACTTTTCTTAAGATCCCAGCAGTTGTGCTCTTCTGAAGGCCAACCAATAATTTTTGCACAAAAATTTTCTTATTTTCACATTGCTTTCAATATAAAATGTGAAGATAATGTTACGCATCTTTTTGAGAGAGAAAACTTTCTGGCTGAATAATGTTCCAAATTTATTTTTAAGAAGATTCTTTCAGTAAAACAAGATCCCATTCCTATTTACAGAATTTAAGAAGAAAATGGAATTTTTCTTAGCTTCAAAGATCAATTTTTAGGCCTATATTTGTTTACAATATTTCTTGTTTTAATTTTACTAAAAGATTGGATTCGATTCTTTTGAATCAAAATAATGAAATACACTTTTCCCGTAGGCAAAGGCTTAAGCCACAATAAAGTCCAACGATTATTGAAACGACGATATTGCTATAAAACTTTTAACGATCCAATAATGTTTTTATTGGCGAACTGTCAATGCTCAAAACAACTTCAGAGAGCTACGACTTACCACTGGTTTATGACAGAAATACAGAGGAAAAAAATATTTCTCTCGAAGTAGCCGTAAAACTTGATATAAATTATATGTTTTAAAAAAACCTCCAAAACAGATTAATGCCATAAACTATAAAAGGGAAATATTAATTAATTGGTTTCATCTATATTCATAAAGTAAATAAGCTTTTAATGACTACTTTTTATAGATTCTCTTCTATAAATCAATAAATAACAAGACTACGGCTACATTCTTGAATTGTTTTTTTAATTTAGAAGACTTAAACAGAAATATTTCCACTATATTGTTGTTGGTGAATATTATAATTAAAATACAGACTACAAAAGTAAAAAGCTTTTCCTTTTCTGAAATATTTAATCTGCCGAAATCTAAAGTAATGTGAATTTAATTAATATCTTAGAAAATGGGAAATCTTCTAAAAATTCATTTAAAATTATTTGTATTCAGTCAAATTAAATATTTAAATCATATCAAAGCAGAAGCACGAGGATTATTGAGCATTAAATTAGTCCGTATGGATTATTTAATTGTTATGTTTGAATTATTAGATATCAATAGAAATTCAGGATTTCATTTCTTTTCTGTGATAATTTTTATCTTCCAGTGCAAATTTCTCAAATAAGACCAAAACAGAAAAAAATATTACAAAGGAAATAAAATCCCTGCAGTCGATTTGTCCGTCAATTTGCTGTTATTAAAATCGTTAAAAATGAATAGAAATCTAAGAGTTGACGTTTTCGTAATAATGGTAACTCAAAAGAAATTAAATTACAAGTTGTAAAATAAGGACAAATTTAACTTCCTGCAAGTAGTTTTATACGTAGATATTACTTTCAGAAACAATCTGTATAAATTGTTCATTTGAAAAGCGATTCCAAGAATTCATCCTAGGCTTCTTTCTGATAGCAATGGATACGAGGGTTTTCCATCGCTTATCTAATTATTGGGTTCGGTTTTTTTACGTAAATTGACTCCAGTAGCGCTTATGCGTCTTTTAATATCATTCGATACCATTTTGTTAGATTGTATTGTGACAATTGTCATATCAGCATGTATTTAAAACAAAAACTGAACAAAATTGGAAGTTCTGATTCATCCGCAGTATTCACCAGACATTGCACCTTCGGATTTCCATTTATTTCGGTCTTTACGAAATTCTCTTAATGGAAAAAAGTAAATTCTGAAAGACACCTGGAACATTTTTAAGATCAAAAGATAAAAAGTTTTGGGAAGATGGGAATTATGAAGTTGTCTGAAAGATGTCAGAAGATAGTGGAACAAATGATTGAAGATGTTGTTCAATAAAATTATTGGTGACAATGAAAAATGTGTCTTTAATTTTTACTTAAAACCCGAACGAACTTTTTGGACACCCAATAAATTTTTTTAGCTCAATTGACTGAATATTTCCGGAGGAAATAGATTGAAGAGACATCCTCCGATTTTGCGAATGGCGAATTTCAACTACTGATTATTTTAAAGACAAAATGAATTTTCTAAACTAAAACCACATTTAAATTTTCCACTTCTCAATTGTCAAAATTTATTCTAATTGGCGATGTAATTTTGGGGGAGATATATTAACATCTTGGTTACGGAAAAAAAAATGAATTTATTTTTAGTTGGGTAAAACCTCAAGTTCTGAAAACCATGGCTTTTGGTCCCAAAAATCTTTTGGAATCACTGCTTCTATTTGTATGCTAAATATCATCCAAATCGGTTGTACCAATCTCAAAAAAAACTTATGGGATTGTTAAACTGTTCATATGATTTTAATAGGTAGCTCTTCATACTATATGAACGTGATATATCTGCTAAGTATAGCTATATTCGTTACCGGGCATCTTACAGATATGTTATAGACACAGGTGTACTTTGGAGAAGGATATAACAGTCCTTTTCCAATATTTCTCAATATTTCTTCATATATTTTCCAATATTTCTTCAAAAAAAAGAAGAAAAAAAAGGAAGATTTTTTTTTTTTTTTAGATATTATTTTTTGGTGTTTTTAAAAATGCTATTCATAATTTGCCTTTATTCAATATCTTTGGACAATGGCAGGGAATAAAAATCTATGAAGAAAGTTTCAAGTTCACACGGAATCCTTTCTTCGTTGTATCCACCCACAACAAAGCAAAATTCAAACGCTTTCGAAGCAAAACTAATAATGAAAAACACAAGAGGGAGGAAGACATCTTCCGTTCGCTGCAGAATTCAAAAGAGGTCTCCGTTAGGCTGCAAGTGAGCCTCGCTTTCAAATAAATCACATTCTATTTCTAAATAGTATTTAATGAACCCGAGATCATCGGTGGGATCAATATCAGTTGAAGCCAGGATTTGCATAAATAAATCACCAACTAATCCTTCTCTTTCAGTTTTATTAGCTGCTAATTTAATTAAATAGTTATCTCCTGTTTATTAACAATCTGAATAACTGTTGAATTAACGTAGGGTGGCTCAGTTTTGGAGTAAGAATTATTGACAGATTAATCTTTGACAGTTGGTTTTTGCGATAATCATATCAGTGGTTCTTCATTAATTTCCTTTCTTAAGAATTGGCTAAAGTTAAATTCTAATATTCATTCAAAATACTGAAGGTCTTTAACTAATAGATGATATGAACTGAATTATAAATGCACAAAGTTACAGGAATTGATAATGCTTTAATAATTGATTTATTTATGTATTTATTTGCTTTCCCACTTAAAAAGTTGCCGAATTTACACATTCTCAAACAAAGATTTTACATTTTCTTTAAGAATAACATTTTCCATATATTAGAAATCCCAACCTGATTTTTGGGATTTTTCCAATCAACAAAATACACCCTTTACTTTAGTCTTTCTACTTAACAGTTGCAATTAATAATATTTCTGAAGTTAAAGTTATAATTATTTTATTAGTAAAATGTATATTATTGTATATTAGTAAAATGCGATAAAATGGATTTGTTCATAATCACTGAAGTAAGTGATTCTTAAACTCTATTGGTTCCACTTCGGCAGGTCGTTAAACGAATGAAATTTTGTAAAAGTAACCCCATGGAACAAATAAAAAGTAATCAAAATTATTCCTGAAACATGGAAAAGACCGTTTGGTTTTAAAGTTTAAGAAAACTCATTGCATTGAAAAACTAATTTGAATGCAATAAATTTTGGAAATCACCAGCCTAGATTAAAGCTATGTATTACAACTATTCAATACCAATACAATTAATAAAAAATAAAGATAAAACGAAGCAACATTTCTCTTACAAGTATTTTTACAGAAAGAATGGTTTAGATTTCAAGAAAAACAAAACACAATAGGGATGTTGTTTATCACAAGTCTGATGAAGGTTTACATTTCTTAAAAGGCTGAGATTTCCTCCCTAAAAATCGAATGGAATGACCTTAGTTTCTCAGGCTGATAAAACCTGTTTTGAATTAACATTTGTAATAATGAACATTATTAGAATGTTTCAGTTATAGGTCAAGTAATTGAAATAGAAATAAATTTCGTATTCAAATGAAAAAAAAATCAGAAATTACTATTAACTTGAAATAATTTAGAAATCGAATCTGCCTTTAATGATGGTTCCGTAAAGGGATCGGATTGAAGTTTTGTTGCATAAGATTATAATAGTTATTAATCAAAATTTAAAGTGAAGACAACGACTGATTATTGGACAAAATCCAGAAAATGAAGTTAACTTTGTGGAAATTTAATCTGAAGTTTTCCTCTTTATATACTAGATGTATTCGGACTTATTTCTGCAATTTATTTCTTTCTTTTCTTCCTCAAAATCAAATTCCTTCCAGTTCTGGAGTTGGGATGGAATTAATGCACCGGAAGTAACTACTTTTAAAGTGACCAAATTCAAGGAATCCTCTTCCTCTTAAAGAAAAGTTAAAGTACTGCTTATTATCAGTTTCTTGGTTTCCTTTTTATATTTGAAGCAGAGTTGTTTTGTATTTTATATTGTGCTAAGTTTTTCACTAATTTTTTTTTTATAACCTCCTGCTTCTCCTTTAATAGATTATCACTGACACATCTCAATAAATAATTTTAGTAGAATGCTAACATTATATGCACTGGTTTGGGGCCAATAATTGTTAAAATTTAGCAAACTGTAGCAAACCCTATTTTTTACGTGTTTTCGAAACTTCACATCAAACGAAAAATCACTAAAAGACAAATGTAAATTGATGAAACGGAAGTGTTCTCATTGGAACTCTTCAGTTTTATACTACAGTTCAATCAGAAGAAAAGTGAAAGGTTTTGCTTCGAAATGAATGTTCAGGAGACAACGAATCACTTAAATAAATAAATATACAAGCAATTTGAGGTAAGGGTTACCAGAGAAGCCTATTCGCCGGTTGCCTCTTTTAGATTTAGTTTCCAAAACTATCTCCAGTAAGATAATTAAAGTAAGAAAAATAATAATTTCCATCAAGGAGGTGGTTTTTGTCATTTGGAAATGGGTTGTGTGTAGAACAGAGCTCTTGGAATATATATATATATGAAATATTTCTATTTTAATTACTAATTATAAATGAAAGCCTGCGGTTCTGTCTATTTTTTGTTTACTTTTTTATTCACTAATGATATATGTTATATAAGGTTGCAGTATTGATGTTGACGCATTTGATGTTGATTATTTCAATTCGTTTACATTACTTTTCTTAAATTCAATAGCATAATTTTTTATCTTTAAAGTCATTAAGCCTTTACAATCAAAACAAAACAAAAAAAATGCTTTAATTACCATTAAAAATAAAAAAATTCTTAAAATTAAAAAAAAAACTCTTATTTGAACCTGCCTAATTCCTGTCCTACTTGGTAATATTTTAATAAGAGGGCTGTTAATATCAAAATTGTAAATGTGTTTACATATTATATCATTGCTAAATTTTCTCTTTAATATTCTAAATCTTTATTTAGAATATTAAACTAGAAGAGAAAATTATTTTCCAATAGGATCAGTCAGTTTCTTTGTCAAATAATTACTGATCCACTTGGAAAATAAGAATCATGTAAATAACTACAATAATATACATTATAATGGGAATTTACATTTTATAAAGTGGATCTTAATAGACTTTCAATAACTACCTGTGGGTATTTTTCTCAATAATAATTTAATAATTATTAACTATTAATAAATAATTATTAATCAATAATTAATAATTAAATCATCTCAATATCAATATTTTAGTAAGAAAATCAAGTGCATGGGGACTTGTAAGATAAGTTATAAGTATAGAAGAAATATTTTGTATTATACATTTATTGTAATTTCGCAATGAATTTAAGAATATATAAAATTAAACTACTTATTATTAACGTTATGAATGATACAATTACATACAATCTTTAAAAATGTACAATGTTTTATAACAGATATTTGAAATATCATCTGTATTTTATCTTCAAAAAAATCCCTGGCATCCTCAAACAAAGCTTCTCCAAAAAAGAATCACTGGTTTAGATTGTCTGACACATGTCTACCTTTATTTTAGAACAAGAGAGTGAAAACGGCTACAAAGGCTTTCCTTGAACTTTTTGGAAGATTAGTATTTTAACGTCTGTTATCTTATTTCAATCGCATTTGGATTCTCCAACTAGTCCTTGCTCTATTGGACTCCTTTTTCTTTTTCAAGGCCATGAGCGTCATTAACCAAATCTGTTCGCGCGACCAAATTAGCCCCAACTATTTATAAAATGTTTAAAAAGATCTTGATAATAAGTCTCGGCAGTTGGTGAGAAGTCCTACTCCATTACGGTAAATCACTCAATGAATTCTCGCGCCAGTGACAGTGGCTGTGAAAGCGGCAGCGCCCTAACGAAGGTTCTGCCGCCAGAGGACAGGCGTGTTCTTCGGCAAATGTTACAAGAGACAGAAGTGAGTTATTGCACATTCCAGGATATGAGGTACTTCCGAAAACATCTTAAAAAAATTCTCAAGAATTCGGAAAATAGAAATGAAGTCGAGAAAAGCTTTTTTTTGGTCCCCCAGAAAGTTATTATTTTATGAAGTGAACTTTCCTATTTAAAGAAAAATGTACTTGAATGCTGCTTTATTAGCGGAAATGAATTTATTACGAAATTAAACCTGAATAAAAATTACTAAATTCTGAAGGTTTACAATAAAAAGTTAGTTTTGTTTTTTAAAACAGAACAGTGGCTGTAAAGGCTCAGAAGATAATAATGAAAGGTTATTAAAAGTTTCAATAAACCATTTAAGAATAGAATCATTAAAAAAAAATCTATTTAAGCAGATAAATTGGTATTTTATTAAAGCATATATAGTTTGAAATAAAAATAAACTCAAAGGGATTCTGAATAAAACCATTTATAATATTAGAAAAACAAATACAATTTCTACTTATTAATAGTAATTATCTTTTCTCTATTAATTATAAGAAATAAGAAAATCCATGTCTTTATAAAAAAATCTCAGTTGCTTCTCTTAATTATTAAATCAGTTTTGATTGAATTAATTAAAACAGCATTAGTTTTAGTCAATAAAGATTATTGAAAAATAAAAAAAAATTTCAAATTACTTAAAGATTTGTATAAAGGCTTTGATTTTTAACGTTTGAAAGAAAACAGTAAAACTTCATATTTTAAGTTAAAATGTGTGTATTAAAAATCACCCACGCTCTGCTGCCGTTAATGTGAATAAAATAAATTGTTACTCTGTCACCAAAAGGAAAAATAGTAGCAAATTAATGCGAGAATAAGAGTCCTTCAAAATTGCAAAATTAAAAACATTTAATGTATTACTTGTGGTTAAATATACAATGTAAATGTAACTTTACATAGTTTCACAATTCCTTGAAGAAAATTGATTCTCTTTCGCCAATGAAGAATTCAGTTCGTGAAAATAATATTTTTGAAATGCACTTATCTTTCACGATTTTATGGATATAACGGCTTTCCATGTAACGCTTGCGTTCCATTGTTGAACATCACATATGAAGGAAACTTCTCCATAAATACTGTTACTGGATCTGGATGCATCTAGTTCCCTCTCTTGACATAACTCTATGATCCACACTTGAACTATTCTGTCCTTCGTTTGCTTCACACTTTGACAAAATATGATTTTTAAGAAATGTGGCCCTTTAAACATGGCGACTCTTCAGAACATAAGCCTTTCGTGTTCATTTAGCTTGTTCTTTTCTTTCAAATCATTACTACACAGTTCTATATATAATATTATATATAGGTTTTGATACAATCTCACGTTCACATTGTTATTTACAGTACTTTCACATGTACTACTGCAACAACAATATATTTAACGCTAATGACAATAAGCACATATTTGTCACAATGCTTGAATCAAAGTATATGCGGTAATGTTAGTAACAATAAAATAAGTCTTATAAAAAAATTAAAAGCCCAGCACAGTCACTCCGAAACGCTGCAATATAAGCGTTACTGTTGCGGCATAGTCGAGAATTATTGGATTAAGCTGTTTTGTTTTTTTTTCTTTAATTTCTGAAACATTCTAATGTATCATTGTACAGATTTCAGAATATTACTTTCTCAATATTTTTGGCAGTTGAAAATTTATTTCTGTATATACAGTGAAGCTCGGCTATAACAGGGTTGTTTATATCGCGAATTCGGATATAACGCGATTTGGTCTTGGATCCTTCTATTTTGGAAAAGGTATATAATTGTAAAATTGCAAAATTTACAATATTTTCGCCCAAAAGTATGAAAATCGATTGATTTTTGAGAACTGCTCGCGATTTGTACAATCGTCGTTTGTGCAAGAACCAAGATGGCGGCGCCAAACCGTAAGAAAACAGAAAAACTGTATGAAGATTTTAGCTAATATAACCAGGGCCGCGCCAAGGTATGTTGGCGCCGGGGTGCCAGGCAAAATTTGCCGCCTCTAATAAACTAAATTATTTGCCACTCGCCGCCCCCAAGACGTGCCGCCTGGGTGCCGGGCACCCCTGGCACCCCCGCTTGGCGCGGCTCTGAATATAACCCATCGAAGTGTTGAAAAGGCAATAATTTATAAATATTTATAAATATAAAATTCTCTCACATCGCTCTGAATGATGCAGGTAATCGCGAAATGACCATTTTAAATCGATTTGGAATCGTGTGGGCGATAATAGGGTTCCAGTATACGACATTTGACATCGCGAAGTACAAAAAAGCTCGGGCAGATCGCGATCTTCCAGATCTTGGATCCGAAAGATCGCGATATAACCGAGCTTCACTGTATTTGGGCTGTCCTTTGCTCGAACTTGAAATAACAACCATCATATTACTATTACTGTTGATGGAATACAGGAAAGTAACTATTAAATTGTTTAAATGCCAAATTTGATTATTGTATTTAAATAGGTAGATGATTTAATTTAGCTGTTGCTTAATATGTCTTAATACTATTTCCACTTCAAAGGAATTTGTTAAGTTGTTAATAAAACACCAAAGAAATGTTTATGAAAAGAAACAATAATTAAATTAATTCTGATTTGTTGAAAGTTTGATAAAGGTTTTCACTTCATATGATGTTAATAATTGATCAATAAAGTAAGAGCTGATTGATTCATGAAGAGAACAGCAAATTGCTGCTGTAAAGAAACGTTCATTTTATTATTTAATCCTAACAAATAATCTTTTCTTTTTTTTTACTTATAATGAATTTAATAAAAAATTTAAAAGCAAATTGTCAAGAATAATAAAATAAAATAAAATTTCTCATAGAATCAAATCCAGAATATTCTTCTTAAAACAAATATTGAATTGGATGGGACGTACAGCAAGAAAAACTATAAGCTAACACCAGAAATTCAAAATATGGATATTTGGGAATAAGAAGAGGATAAGAAGATGTTCGGTTATTCAAGAAGAGTGACTAAAAGATTTGAAAGAATTTGAAATGACTTCACTTGTAAATATGTTGAAATGGTTGAAAATGATGAAATTAAAAAATAGAGAGAGATAAAAAACAATAAAAGAAAGAAAGAGGAAAAGATATATTTGCTATACAAAATGTCAAAAGTGTAATATGATAAATATAAACAGAATATTAGAAATAAAGTAAAAAATAAGTTTAGTTAAGCAAGCTAATGTTAGATTAAATTCCTGAATATAATAACGTATGTTGATAAATTATACTTTTTAAAAAAAATGCAATATTAAAATGAATTTCTTGTTCGTAAATGTACATGCAGAATTTCCAGATCAATATTCTTAAGTTCAAAATGTATTAGCGGTGGATTCAAATACGACACCTACATACATCTGACTGATTTTAATAGCTTCTCTTTCTCAGGTTAAACTGCAATTTACTGTGAATGCTTTGAAAATGAAAAAGAGTATTTAAATGTACAGCGTGAAAACATCAAGTACATTCTCGTAATGAGAAATTTGAATAAAGCTGGAAATAGCTTTTCAATTTAAACACAATTTGGGGTGATCCAATTCTCCGCCCCCGCCCCCTACTAATAAAAACAAAACAGAAAATTCACTAATGATTAAAGGAACTCAAGATCAAAGACAATTACAATGTCAGATGCAGACTAAGACAATATTAAAATGATGATCAATGTTTACCAATGGGGTGTATCTGTTTGGTTAATTTTTATAAACTGGAGGGTGGCGCCTCTACTTGTTCCTCATCAGATATAACCTACATGGGTTTTTGCTCCCTTCAAGGCCTTTGGCATAATTGCTTTTGTAAACAAGTTTCACATTTACTCTTGTTTTATTGGGAAAGTAATTCTATCTAAGAAGAGCTTATGGTAAATATCGATTTACCTTCCCCCAACCTCTTTATTCCTGTGAATCAACTCTGAAGTATTGAATTTGGATGAAATTTTGTTCTGAATTATTCCATAAATGTTCATTGACCAACACTCCTCAGTTAAGTAAAACAGAGCAATGAATTAAGCAATTCATTACATTAATGCTGCGTGTTTAATACCAGACACTAATTTAAGCAATACGATAAGAAACGAATACTTCGCCTTGGTTTTTTCTTTCTTTTTATTGTATTTTTTTTTTTTTTGAAAATAATAATCTTAAGTAACTTAGTAATATTGTAAAGCTTGTCTGCCTGTTGTTCCGAATTACATTTTCAAACTATGACATGGCCGTGAAACTTGTTAAATCCACAATACATGAATATCTATTTAATACTGAAAGTTTACTGGTTAAGTTTGAACTATTCACTTTGTCATCCGGATATTCACCAGCAATAATGGCAATGATGTTAGATCTTTAAGATCTAAGATCCTTAAGCGATGATTAGTATTTATAAAGATTGAGAAATTATTAGATTCTCGTTACTTGTTCATATGTTAGCTAATAAGACTGTATACAATTTAACATCGCTGGCCCAACATTTTTATTCCTGCTTTGTGGGAAAATTATACTGAATATAGAATTGAACAAATAACACATCACAGCGACGCCAGTCACCATCTTACAATTCGTTAACACTTCAAAACAGTTGAACCTAACTTTGTAAGATTACACCCACACTGCATCAATTACTAGGAGACTGATAAAATCCATCACTGGTCTTGTATCATCCTTCATGCAGCACAACGATTGCTCCATTTTATTGAAATCCGGTATATTTGAAGTGATACAATTAAGCCTAGTAACTCTGCCTACTATGATTGCGACTGCAAGAGATTTCAATGAAAGGATTTTTAGTCATGGCAGTGATACTTGCATGAGATGGTAGAACTAAAAAAATATCGTCTCTTATCAGTGAAGTGATTTTTAAATCAAAGTAGAAACTAGTTTATGTAATTGAAAACATTATCTGGTTAAAGCAAGTAAGTATATTGTTGAATGACTAAACAATTTACTTTCCATGAAATATTCGTTTTACAAATCCTCATCAACATTATTGTTGTTGTTTACACTCAGGTCGCCGTTTCTTTATTTTAATTTTAAGAAAATGTTCCAAATAATTTTGAGCAAACCAAAGCACGTGTAAATTTAAACTGATTTAAATGTATTGTAAACCACATTATTTACTGACAATGAATGATTTTGTCATTTTCTTGCGCAAAGTTTTCGACAGAGATCTACACGAAGAAATTTCAAACAAACAAACAAAAAATATCATTTTTTATCTGTAAATTCACTGGTTCAAAAGTTTTGAGGATACACAGACACAAACACGGTTATACAGCCTACTAAATTTATGAGTTTCTTCCTTATCAGGAACATTATGAAAAAACAAACAAACACCAAAATGACTTTAGATTCTATAGCCTTTCTTCTGCTATTTTTTTACGCCTATTTATTGTTTCAGATCAGCGATTCTCAAAGGATGAGCCAAGAGGACATATTAAATGGGTATTAAATATTTTCAACAACTTATTTATTACCACAAGAGAAACAACAAGCAAATTGTAAATAATACAACCTGGAATGAAGAGTCGATAATTATACATTTTTTTATAATACAGTGAGCAAATGTTATATAAACATAATTCATGTGCAAATTTTGCTGTGTTTTTCTTAAGATTGTATTGTTCACAGAATCTTAGGAAACGTTTGGTAGTGTACGAAAGAGTTGATAGTGCTTTGCAGAATTAGGAACAACGTTTACTGTACCGCCAAATATTTCCAAATATTTATATATTTATATACAAGTACACCGTGACGCAAAACAAATTGAGAAGCACTGTTTTTAGATGATGTAAAGATGGAATTTAAATTATTTCAGTTTCATCTTGATTTTTGTCCCCATTCTTAGTTCTGGAAATATGATTTATTTCGAAGGATTTTTTTCTTCATTTTTATTAAAACAACTGATTTGAAATATTTTATCACCAAATTATTTTAGTAATAAGTTTATATAAATTATCTTTTTTAACATTTGCAATTAAGTTTCCCAAATCCTTGCGAAATCCCTACTTTATCATAGATCGCTTTTATTACTGAAGAGACACAAGATTGTGGTAATGAAAAAGAACTTAAAGACCTGTTTTTCTAGAGACTACAATGAATAGGTCATGGTTGAATCTATTTGCAATTCATCTACTTTGCTTTCAAAGACTTGGGCTTTTAAATTGAAACGTCTTTTTAAAACAAATGTCTCTTTTCGCTGCCGCAAAGTTCTATTCAAACTTGTTTCAAAAGATTTAAAAGTTTTCCTTCATTACTGCTGATCTTAACTGACCCAATTCGTAGCAAAAGTAGCGGCTCCTGCAACTACTGTTATTTTGGTGGTGTGTTTTCTGTCAACGCTTAAATTGAGCTCCATTTAGATTGGGGAAGCGTCGGTACTTGTTTACAACCATCGTGGCCAGAGGGAGCCACTACAATCAACAACAACATTAATGATGGAGAACTTGGCTTTTTTTGCGACTTTCAAAAAAGAGAGAAAGAAATAAGAAAAAAGCCTTTTTATTCTACAATTTTTATATAGAATAAAATTGAAGTGTTTGTCAGAAAATGCTACAGTATTTTTTTTCTTTCTAAAGTTGTCAAATTGTGATGTTTTTGAATGCCATGTTCGTTCATGTCAATTTGACATCAACCTCTATTGGTTCCAAGGTCTTAGATTCATCTCGTTTGTTTATAAACATCGGCGCAATTCATTTTACTTTTTTTTTAAAATGACGCATGATCCCTAATCGGCTTAAAGATTTTTATCAAAATAATGCATTAGGAGCAATAAATTTAATTCTTTTTAGGAGCTATCCGAATGGAAGGTTCTTTAAAAGAAAAAAGATTCTACACAACCGTGTTTTTAAAACATTACTCATTACATTACAAGGCTTTGCCTGATTTAATAGATTTAAGATTTGTAATAAGTTTTAATATTCATCATAAAGTAAAAAGAATTAGAACAAGACTTCATAAAAGATCTACTGTGTAACTCAAAGATTAAAAGCTGTCAATGAGATTTAATTCTATTTCAAATCTACCCAGTAGCCAGAGAGTTAGGAACTAAAGAATAACTGGTGTGCCAACGTTTATAATACAGTAACTTAAAGAAAATGATTAAAAATAAGAAAGAAATTGAGAACATAAAGACAAGAAAATCTTTGGCGGCAACTGAAATTGATCTGAAACAAAAGTAAACAGTTCAAAGAACAAGAATTCGAACTTTTTTACTTATTGTTTTGTTTTAATTGAATGCCAGTCTACTTTGCCGTTTTGTACTAAAAGGCTCATCGTTATAAAACTCAATTAAGCTGTGTATGTTTTTGAGTTATTGGGTTGGCCAAAAAGTTCGTTGGGTTTTTAAGTAAAAATAAGACTTTTCATTGTCTCCAATAATTTTATTGAACTACATCTTCAATGGTTTGTTCCACTACCTTCTGCCATCTTTTAGGCAACTTCATAATTCCATCTTCCCAAAACTTTTTATATTTTTGAGCAAAAAAATGTTCCAGGTGCCTTTGGGTCTTCCAGGGAATTGAAATTTTTCCATTAGAGAATTTTGAAAAGACCGAAATAAATGGAAATCTGAAGGTGCAATACTGAAGGCGGATGAATCAGAACTTCCCAGCAAGACTGTGACAGTTTTTGCCTGGTCATCAAAGAAACATGTGATCTTGCGTGCTTATTGTCTTCCATCTTCAATATTAAATTGGGCTACACAAAATTCACTCATTTTGATTAGTTTTTGTTTTAAATGCACGCTGATATCACAAAATGATAATACAATCTAATAAAATGGTGTCGAATGACGGTAAAGACACCTAAGCGCTACTAGAACCAACTTACATATAAAATCCGAACGAGCTTCCAGCCAACCTAATATTTTGATTACAGAAGGACAAGACTTGTATATTTGACTTTCGATGCATTCTAAGGAAGGGGGAATTAAAACAAAGTTATACTCTCCCTTTTGCATTGGTCTTTTGCTAAGTAGGAGACAACACACGCTATACATTAAAAAAACTTAATGCCCTTTTGTGAAATGTAAGCACATGTGAAATACTTCAAAAATACATATGGGTTTAGGTTTTAGAGATATTTGACATTATGTTGTCATTATTGTCGGTCAGAGGTCAATGGCTACGTTTGAAATTTATAAATGAAAGAATGTGTTGGTATCAATGATATGGTTACATGATAAAGACAGAAAAGATTGGATGCAAGCTTCGAATGCCTATTTCTCAATACAACATGTTTGTCGGATGTGCAGTTTTATCTTCAGCCACTCAAATTTATTCCTAAATTTATCACTACTATTTGCTCTGCAGGGATTTGTGAGTAATTACAGTTACCGTATAAAGGTTTATAATTTAACTCTCGACATTATCCATTCGTCTCTCGACCCCTGCTGCATCCCCTATTATAATGCCACTGTATACCACTCTTTCTATTCGTAAGTGCCACAAAAAGTTATAGGTAACTATAGAATCACAAGAATGGAAACAACAATATGAATAGAAAATCAACTATTCAATAATAAATAATGAAGAGTGAATGGGTCTGGCTGACGAGTCCACAGAAAGGACGAAACAGTCGTATCTGAATCTCACCGATGAAAGCTCAGATATCTTTTATTTCTGTGTTATTTCTTTCTTCTTTTACATTAATAAATAAAGAATGTAAAAGGAATCATTGACTATCCACAAAAGAGTGGAGTTTCTCTCCACTAATGATTAGAAAAAGGGAACACGTATTTCCATCAACATGAAACTTGCATTTCAATTATAATA